>JAXIVJ010019749.1:0-15000 GCA_036785665.1 Chirona hameri | reverse complement strand
CTCACCATCCCTTTGGGGGGATAGAAAACGATCGTCCTCTGTTTATAGGAGGAAGAAAAGAAGATGTGTGGAAACATGACTATTTAGTCCACAAGTCACAACCAATATTTGTATTTTTCCTCACAGCTTCGGAATAAACAACCACACCGAGACGCCGCCGACAGTGCAAAGGTTAGGTACCAAGACATTTCAACACATGGCTCCACCGTCCTACTAGCGCTGTCATGTTATGCTAGAGTAGCCCAAATTACCCCTAAGCTCAATTTACCCCGTTTTCCCGTACTAGAGTAGTTGCACAAGTTCCGGGTTCCCACCGAGAAGCCATTGAAATAAAACCAGCAGGCAGCATAGTTCAGAAATGGTGCGTTATTGTGACATAAGACACAACAGTTATAAAACATATTTGTATCCATAGGCGGCGCCAGGTTAGTGAAAAACGAAGGCCAAATAGATACCAAATTAACCGAAGGCAAATTGCTACCAAACAATATAAATATGTTACTGAACATAGATAGTGCCTTTTTCACGTTGTACTTTATCATAGGCGTATCCAGGATCCAAATTGGGGAGGCACCAGACCTTTTGATAGGTATATTTTCAGCTATTACCAGTGGCGGATCCAGAAAATCTTCAAGGGGTGGTGGTGGGAAGGGGGTCATCAATGCAGTGGTACCCCTACCTATACCCAAATCTGAAACTCAACGGATTTGGTCCACCATATTTTGAGGGTGCCCCTATTTGGCATTTTGTTTTGAATTGACAACGTTAGCTATAGGTATTTGCAATATCAGTCGTACCCTTTCTATCATTTAACCATCGCCCTACGGGGGACCTGACAGCCCCCCCCCCCCTCCTGAGGTTTTTCTTGAATAACTTTTTACACATGTAGCGCATCTGGCTGAAATGTTCGGTAGCTGAGTTTACAACAATGATACGTATGTTGTTACAAATTTAATTGAAATGGGTTAAGTAGTTTGGGAGATAATCATGTTTTGATGACGTCATGTTGGTGGACAAAAGATAAATATTTGAAAAATGGTAGAAAACAGAGTTTTAAAGGCAATTGCAAACGCAATTCACCAAAGATACAGAATGGCATGCTCTTTAAAATGGTAATCTCTTATTTTCAAAAACTTGGGTTTTTGACCCCTAAAATGTATTTTAAAAAATACGGGAATGCGTGCGTACAGTCTATATTAGACCTGGAAAAGAACACTGATTGATTTGCGCCGTGTAGCGGCGCGGAATTTTTTATTTATTTTGTTTTTGTCTGGATAACTAGGCCCTAAAAATCAAAAGGTTATATCATATATATGTATCAGCCCAAAGGGGCCTGACACACTCAGGGACCCTTGAGTCCGATACGTTGTTGCCTCTGGTATAAAGGCACGTTGGTGCCCTTCATAGCCCAAGGGACGGGAGGCATAAAGGGACATTTTTGGCATAATTTAGCAATTTTAATTTAGCATCATTTCGCGATTTTTCTTCTCTCCAGCGACCAATGCTTGTGATTTCATGGCAGCAACAGACCATTGTTTTCCCTCCTGGATTCAAGTAGGAACAGTGCCCGGTGTCTCCCCACGCCCCACAGTGCCGCCTACCGCACGATGCACACCGGTGCGGTGGTGCCCTTGGTGGTGTCCCTGGTACACCGGCGCGGTGGTGCCCCTAGTACACCAGCGCGGTGGTGCCCCTAGTACACCAGCGCGGGTGGTGCCCCTAGTACACCGGTGGTGCCCTTGGTTCAGAGAACACTGAATGATTTGCGCCGCGCACCGGCGCGGATTTTTTGGCTTTATTTTGGTGGTGCCCATGGTTCCCAGCGCGGTGGTGCCCCCCAAGGCCCGGTGGTGCCCCCACGGCCCGGTGGTGCCCCCACGGCACGGTGGTGCCCCCACGGCGCGTGGTGCCCTTGGTTCAAAGAACACTGAATGATTTCCGCCGCGTAGCGGCGCGGTTTTTGTTTGCTTTGTTTTGGTGGTGCCCCTGGTGACGGTGGTGCCTCCACGGCCCGGTGGTGCCCCCACGGCGCGGTGGTGCCCCCATGTCCCAAGGGGGGGGGGGGGCATGACCCCCGTGACCCCCCCCCTTTGGATCCGCCACTGGATATTACAATACTAACTAGTTAACAGTTACTATTTCACTTGCAACTTCAATTCACATATTTTGTTACCCCTTTTACCTACCTGGAGTCGCCTATTATCCTATAATCGTTCGTAGGGTACCCACTGGTGCGTGTTTCATCCACAAACTGCAGTATATTATGTCATTGTAGGCCCATGCATCTTAGTTTCCTTGCAGTAATATGACAGCCTTTCTTCGATTCCTAAGCGCGCCTCTGCAAAAAAATACTTTATTCCCTCTGCTGGCGTCATATGTGCATATATCATTACGAGTTAACCGTCTATTGCGCCGTAATCGCTGGTATATCGTCATCACCATGCCAGTCACCCCCTTTGCATGTGCCTGGACACGCTCCTGCAACTCTATATGTAATAAGTTATGCAAATAATGGAAGAAAAAACTATAGTTGGCCTCTTCATAGCTATGCATGTCCCTTACAACGCTCTATTGAAAGCCAGCCAAGCGTTTCATACTTCCTGGAAACTTCCCTTTGCAAGTCCTTGAAACCGCCTCTGCCGTGCAATATTTAGTAAAGTCAATTAACATAAACTAATTTGCATTTGTTTCAATCACCGCAAACCTATGTAACTCCTTCATACTTGAGGCAGTTAGGAAGAAGCCCTGAAGATCGCATCTCCGTATTATCGCCAAATGTCGCCGAAAACCCTCTAAAGGCGGGCCGCACACTAGGCCATTCGGCGCGCGATATACTGCGACATTCCGCCTCGGAAAATCGCGTCGATACCGCTGAATATCGTCCTTGTTCCGGCGGATTCGGCGCTGTCTGCTCGCGAGATTCCGCCCCGCCGACCTACAGCATGTCGCAACCTGTGCCTACAGCCTGTCACAAGGTAAATTAATGATGGCCATTTTTCGACGAAGATGTAAGTTTAGAACCACGAAACTTTTACATAACAAATTTCACAGCGGCAAGAGCATGCTGTGCAAAATGTGCACCTCTGTCTTGCATAGATTCGCCACTGTTAGCATGATCAATTTTGTTGTCCGCGGCTCCGCGGCGTTCAGTCGCGGAAAAAGCTCGTTCGAATCAGCTTTTTTCCGCCGGTCCGCAGATGGCCGGCCGACGACATTCGTCCGCGATTTTTGACGTTTCGGCTGACGCGAACGCGGAAAGTCGCTAAAGATGCGCGGAAAGTCGTAGCGATATCACGACCTCCGCGCGCCGAATGGCCTAGTGTGCGGCCGCCTTAAAACCGTGACCAGGAACCGCCTCTGTTAAGGTTAAGAACTCAAAATTTCAACTTCGCATGCGGAAATCAATTATAGGAAAAGTCCTAAAATTGAATGGGCCTGCTCCCAGCCGTTCCGGAGATATCCGCGACAAACCTGAGGGGTGGGCAGAATCTGCCCCCCCCCCTGCCACTAACAGGGCTAGGGGCAGAGTCGGCGTCGTGAGCCATCACCCTACTGGGGGGGGGGGGGGGGGGGGGGGGGGGAGGCTGACAGGCCTCCCTAAGTTTTTCTTGAATAACTTTTTACAGCCTTGCTGAATTTTTCAGTAGCAGAGTTTACAATAATTATACGTATCCTATCGAAATTTGAAGTGTATACGACTATTATATCCTGACATATGACCTTTTCGTCAAGGTCATGTCAGACCCCAAAGGGTCATTGACCTGACCCCAAAGGTCACTAGTTGACCTAGATACTCAAAATGGGATGCCTTTGGACTTTCCTTGACAGGCAACACGTTACTCTTTGCGGTGGCATTCTATCTCTCTCCGTTCGGAAGTTATACTAAGCGCCCTGTGCATGTGCTGTAATGCAAATCGCATAGCAATTCTCATCCATAGTGATGATTTGTGTGACCTAAGAGGATATTAACTGGCCCAGACCTAAACATCGATATATAGATAGCTAATACAACAACCACATTTTGACTTACGTTTTTATACTAATAACTTTGGTAATGACAACTTACAGAGCAAAATCGCTATTTTTGCACGTGGTCGAATTTAGGTCATTCACTTGACCTGGAAGGTCATCTGTTGACCTGAAACCTAAAAATCGCATAATGTTAGATTCCTCTCATGACAGGCAACATTGCTGATTCTTACAACATTGCTATATGTTGCTTGGTTTGGAAGTTAACAGGGTGTGTCTGTCAGCCCCCCCCCCCCCGTAGGGCAAAGGTGAGAAACGGTCTCCGCAGGGCGAGGGCTAAGTTGAAGGAGCTGACTGATAAGTAGAGGGGGCTGACTGAAATTTTGAGGGGGCTTCAGCCCCCCTCATCTGAATTGGAACTTACAGCGGCGCCGACTCGACGCTGACGCTGATCTGACATCTACCCACCCTCGGGTAGATTTGGTCAAATTCCGGAACCTAAGTGACCAAATATCCAGAGGTGAAAAACTGCCTACTTGGCCACTGGAGTGGGAGACAGAAAAACATCGGCAACAAAATACCCAGGATACATAATAATGCTAATTACAACCATTGTTTTAAGCCATTTTCTGTTGTTCTTTTGACCGCCGTGCAACTACCACAGAACATTCCAAAACCACATCTGTGGTACTCCATGTGGACCTACGATCCTTACCAACCCCCGTTTCACGAAACGCCGTCGTTAGTAACGACGTCGTAACTACGATGGAGTAGGTCGGGCCGGGCGCTGACAAAACTCATGCAACTTATTTTCAAGATGATGCAAATAATCTTTGGAATTTTCAGAGAGGAAAATGTTTGGTAAAATATTGATGAATTTGTAATATTACTTTATCAATATTATTCATAAATTTATTTTAATTAATCATGTATTTTTTAACATCTTGCCCGCGCTCGATCACGGCGCTTTTGCGGCAAATTGGTGATTGTTTGTTTATTTACCCTAGGTACTAATTATCTTGCTGTTTTCTGACCTTGGTTACTTTGATTCAGAGGCCCTAAACTGTGATAGTTTTGACCTGCAGATCGTATCCAAATTGCATTTCCATTTATCATTCTTTGTATTTTTTATATTTGCTGTCATGGCTCATGTCCAGACCCTGAATCGCCAACGAAGACTTGCAAAGCTACCTGTGTTTAAATTCATGTTGGAGAAGAAAGATGTAAGCAAAGCATGCAGCGTCTACCATTTGTACTGTCTTTGGTCTGCTGAAGTGATTGGCACCATCCCTGCGGGGAGGCTCACGCCTCATCCTAACCCGTGCGAGTGATTGTGTCTGATTCCAAGATGCAAGTGAAGTGAGTGCAAGTGACGAGAAGTTTTCGCAGTCACTATACATCTGAACAATGGTATGTGAGTCAGAAAAAGTAATTACAATACTACTACTTGCATTGTTTAATTGTACTTGCTATCACTCGGACCGGTGCTGGCCAATACCGCAAGCTTATCAGGCCATTGTTTTGGATCTGAAACCAACTACCAATGGCAAAGTCAGCAAGTTTTCAACAAGCGCACGCAACTTGAACGGCAAACTCGACTGAGTGCACACCGGGAGCCGCCAACCCTCGCGCCGGAGACGCGGCCATCGCCCGAGGCAACGAGACCGGCAGACGTCTGGCCGGCCCAGCCCGATCGGTGACCACTGCAGTGACGTCACGGACTGCGCGCCGCGCGGTCGTCTGTACCGGGATGACCTTAGCCGGGTCACAGCATTTGTGGTCACGTGATGGTGGTGGCCCAGTGCATGGGCGTCGCCACCACTATGGACACTAGGGACATTGTCCCTAGTAATTTTCAAATCCTCAAAATCTACTAAGGACTGTCCCTAGTAAAATTCGAAACTGCCTTTGCTGGGGTCATGCTGGGGACACGGGACATGTCCCTAGTAACTTTCAGATAGATAACCTCAACATCATCAAAAGTTGAAGTACACATGTACTTGATTTTTTCCAAGTAACGTTGAGACCGAGGCGAGTGCCGACGCCCTTGAAGGCACAGATTTGGCCGTACGTGGTCGCATAGGCGGATTCAGGGGGGGGGGGGGGGGTCAAACGGGGCCATGCCCCCCCCCCCCCCAAGACGGTCAAAGGGGGGGGGGGGGGCAAACTATGTTTCCCCCCTAGACAAGTCTAATGCACGCTTAAAATGTATTTTTGGAGCGTTTTTGGGCATCCTAAGAAGGAAATTTCCAGATGTTGTTTTTGTAAGTGCAAAAAAGTAAACAAAAACTCGACCAATGTCCGTATACTGAGCGATTCAGTTAACACTAGATAAAATGGGCTTCTGCTGAGCTCATTAACATTACGCCTAGGTGCATGGAAAGAATTGAGTTAGAAATATTTCCGACCGCACCTCCCCCCCCCCCTCCCCACCCTCAGAGGTGAAAGTGGCCTCGGGTAGGAATCAATGTGTCCCTAGTAGTTTTGAAACCGTGGCGACGCCCCTGGCCCAGTGCCGGCGTGGTGGCGAATGGTGGACACTGGACAGTGGACATCCGCATAGTCTTAGTGTGCTGATCACTGCCGACAGTGTGATTTTGCGCGAGTTTCTTGTCAGTGTGTGCGAGCATGATGTGTATGTGTGTAAGTTGTTTAACGTTCCATCCGCATTAACAATGACGTGACCTCAGAATAGCCGACGTGTATTGTCGGAGAGTGTCGAAGTTGTCAAATACAAATTGGGTTGGCTTGTGTAAGGCTTGCCGCCTTTGCTTATCTGACTTTGACTTGAACAATGGTATTTCCCTTGGTAATCGTCTCTAGCTGGCCCCACCAGCATTCTGCTAGATCTGGCAGCTATGGTTTGGTTGGTTTTGTTATGTAGTTTCATGCTTATTTTTGGTGTCGTTGGTGGCATATTTGATCAAGCATTGATACAAGGCACATACAGACCTCAGTGGCTGCTCATCCACAGCATTTGTGAGTGTGGTTGTATGTGATGCCACCTAGATATTGTATAGTTACCAGTTTGACAGTCCAGACTCACTTTAGTGTGCTGCCATCTATGGGTCGCCTTATGGCTCATTAGCTTTGCCTGGCCGTGGTCTTGGCGGTTGTATGCATGCTTGTTCAGCATGACTGGTTGTTGGGCTATGTGGGCAGTGTTATAGTCAGTGTTATGTCTGTTTGCCCTAAGCATGAAATAATGTTAAATATATGTTCAAGCAAAATTATTTGCTTTTGGAAACTATTGAAAATGGCAAACCCAACACATCATGTCATTTAAAGTATGCATAGTAGAAGACAGTATGACTGAGTACCAAACAACAATGTACCAATACTACTTATGCACATAGATGGGATCTTAGAAGACTGTAATGACCGGGGTGTAATGAATACCGACGCAGATGGATGATTATGAGCATGATGTACCACCCACCTTGCATATTGAGTCAACAAAAATATGCCAGAACAAATGTAGGGTGTATGTGTGAAGACAATGGTGTTAACAGGTGGTAGCTATGGGAGCAGGCCTTCTTGCATTTTATTCCAGTAGTTATGTATGCCGTCTGTCAGTTCCACATTCCACAATCATTCAAAACACAGTCTTGCAAACAATTTTGATATTTATTTAGGTTGGTCAGCATTCAGCAAACCATTCAGCTAATAGCCTATTTCATTATTGTTTCACCTTGTTTTTACAATACAGTCAACTCAGAATGAGGTGACAACTGCCCACACAAGAGCCCAATTTTGATTTTAAGTTGTAATGTACATTTAAGACAAGTTATAGTGGTTGCAGATATTCAATGCTTTTGCATTGTAATGCTAGAACACTAACTACCACCTCTACATTGTGAGTCTTGAACAGGACAGTCAGCCGCTGTCTGCAGTGCACATGCAAGATCAATACCAATGAGACAATGTGGCAGGCATTGACGTGTTACTGGCATGCGACAGAATCATGACTATCACCTGTCCTGCAGCCTTACAGCTCGAATAAGCAGATTTAGAAGACATAATAGTTGTCAGCATGCAACAATATCAATACTTCATACTTGCTTCTTCATCAATACCTCATACTTCATACTAATAAATCATACTTGCTTGCTTTTTTGGTGAATTTGTTCCAAAGGATATAAATCTTAATTTATGCTTAGCTCAAATTACATGTCATTGTTAACCATACCTATGTCGCTGTGTCCTTTCTTTGTACTTAATGATGTAGGTATGTACTTAATTACTTTGCAGAAAGGAAAATTATGATATGGAAGCTAAAAGTTAGCACACAAGAAAGGCTTCTGCAATGATTGAATGTCAAGTTTATTCATTCATTCACCATTCATTCCAAGGTCTTAGATACAATTCAGCCAAGGCAGCGAATAGCGTGACATCATGGGTAGGAACATCGATCGATATGCTGTATAAAAACAGCAATCAGTTTGAGACTTAAGTCCCTTTGAGCCGCTGTCAATTATATAAATGAGTGCTATAGCAGCATGCTTGGTGTAGTTGCAATCGTTGAAAACTACAATCCATCCTAAGTACGTTTTTGGAAATATATCATAGATGGGGTAATTAATATCACCCACAAACATGCCTTATTTTGTTAAGATGAATTAATTTAAAATGTTTTCCTTATGTCATCTGACCTTGACCTGAAGGCCAGTGGATGGGGTCAGGTTGTGCAAATGGCTGCTGCTATCTAATTATGTGTAAAATAACCCCTAAACATGTGTCGGATGGCTTTCGTAAACCTCTTGCCGATAGTGACCTTTTGTGACCTGACCTTGACCTCTGCTTACAATTTCACTTTCGCTTATGTGGGCAATTCATTATACCGTTGGGAGCACTTTGTGCGCGAATAGTCGCAATCTTACGCTTTGGATGGCAAGCAAGGCCAATTAACTAAAATACCTCGATTTTGACCAGTGACCTGACTGTGACCTGACATGTGACCGTATTTGGGAAAATTCGGAGGGGGGGGGGGGTTGGCTGAATATCCAAGCGGGACGCGGGATAATTAGGAAAAACTCCCCCCTGTTAACAACTGTTTTGAGCTGAGTACCCGACGCAACCCCCCCCCCCCCCCCCCCCCCCCTCCGCTCCACAACTTTTCGCGCAGACGACCCGAGGCTACTGCCCCCCCTCCCCAGTCAATATCTTTTCGCAGAGGAAGCTGAGCGTAATCCCCCCCCCCCCCAACTCGTACCCTAGATCTGCCAGTGCTGCTACCCCTCCCCTCCCCTCCGTCTGGGAAACAACTTTTGCCTTTGACTGCGACTGTTACTGCGCCTCCCATTCCACCCCAGTAAAAACAAAATCCGTGGCGACGTCGCTGTCTGTGCCACATATGTCTCCTTCATACCCAATCCATTATTTCCATCCATAACTATCCATCCTTTCCTTGTTTACTTCCTAGGACATGTTTGGTACCATGACTTCCCCGCTGCAGAAAATACAATTTAAATCTGTTTGGACTGACGCCATGGGGATGGCAAACAACCAGGGACTGCTGTCGCGAAACTGCTGCACGCTGTCATCTTTCAGGAAGAACTTCGTGGGCAACGGAAGGCAACACTGAACAAGTCTATGTGGGTCAGCCTGATGTTAAAGGAAATAGTTCACCTTCGGAAAAAATTCTGAACACGATTTTATTCTATTTTTTAATACAGTTTCTTTTTTTCTTTTCAAAAATGGTCCTACATCGTGCCAATTCAGGACAGAAGGTTGTAAATTATTAATTTTATGGTGTGAGATATTGGTCTGCGCATGCTCCATGCAGTGCTGGCACAGTTCAGACGGTACGGTATATCATATATGCGCCGCATTCCTTCGCCAAAAAGTCAAATATCTTCGGCTGGAGAGTCTTTTCAGCAAAGAAAAGTTCCAGATAAGGATTTCTCAACACTGGCTACAAAACTGCTATTTCAGTTCAAAACCCCATGTTGAAGGTGAACTATTTCCTTTAAGTGGTAAAGTTTCTTCAAATAGCTTGTGTGTGCCTGTCTATTTTCTTATTTTTCGCTGGCTGATTTATTATTCTAGATTTTGCCTTTTTATGCCAGGAAAATTAATGCAACGCAGTTACAGCCATTGGCTGTTGTGCAATGCACTATATCAAGGCATGCTAATTTTGAGGGACAACATGAATATTTTTTTTGAAAAGCTGCAGACCATACGCTGGCATGTAAGTTGCAAACAGCGAAACATATTGTGGGTGAGTGTTTTGCTAAAAATGTATCTAAACAAAAAACTCAATTAGGTACTCACACATGTGTGTTTTCTTTGTCACTTAGTGGGTAAATATGACTGAAGCTAAGCGGACGTTATACGCAAAACGTAGACAAAACTATAAATATAGCTATGTATGGCTATGCAACTCACCTTAGTTGCTTCCTTCGTTTTCCTCTTCCAATTCAAAACGACCACGACTCGCGAAGGAAAGCAAATCACTTTGCAAATTGCGATCGTTTGTTTATATTAGAGATGGGCACGCCACTTATCAGCGTTATCACGCCGCTAAGTACCGCGGCACTCGGCAAAAACTATACGCACTCGTTTATGAAAATACAAGAATAGTCTGCCTAATTTCAGTTTCAATCGTTTTATTGTGAAATGAGACGTTCTTATTCCGTTTGATGAGTTAATATTTTCCAAATAGATTAGTACATCTCAGGTACGTAAGACCATCACTTATTCAAAACGTATCAGTAGTGAATGGCGCCGTACCAGGACGCAGTGAAATCCAATTGGCGCTGTCTGGGGACTCTAAAATGGCGCTCTGGCTGGACACCTGAGCATGGCTGTTTGCACATCCTGCGACATTAGGTACATGATAATATGTAGCAAAACCATGCTTTATGTCTAAAAAGTCCAAATATGTCCACCCGAAAAGCCTCCTCCCCTCAAATTTCGGTCATAAATGTATATTAATTTGCAACGGAACATGGCACGCGATTGGCACCGTATGCGGACCCGCTGGCGCCGTATCAGGACAAATTGGCGCTATACGAGGGACGTGAAATGGCGCTTATTCCGGACTCGGTCACAGCCTGTATTGAAAATGATAATATTTTGGAAAAAAATATCGGTCGAATTTGGAAGAGGGGCACGGGAAAATCATGATGAGAGGATGGCGATTCAGATTGGAGTAGCTTCACATCAATTATGGTTGTTTAAACTATTATTTCCCATATGATCAGATGCAGCCGCAACATGTGGATAGATTGTATGTAGCCATGTGGATGTTGAGCAGAACCTTGGAAATCAAAAATGTTGCTTTTGCCTCAGCAGAAACTGGCAAGCACAGATCACGATCGGGTGGATAATAAACGGTCGAATAACCCACAGGCATGATTTCTACAGCTGGATTTTCATTAATGCCCTGGCAAGTTAAAAAGTATCGTCTAATTTTGAAATCAATTTTGTGTGCTGGCATAATGCTGCATTGTCCACGTACGGCGCCAAATGTCCGCATCGGGCGCCATTTATGGAGCATTAAGCACAAATGAGTTTTCCGTGCCTAAATGACTTACCTCATACAAGGAAGTACCATGCAAAATTATTCCTAAGCCCTAAGCATTACATTTGTGGCGTGTTCCACTCTTTAAATTCAACCCCTGATGAGTTTGAGGGATTATAAAAACATTGTCCTCATACGGCGCCAAAAAGAGCGCCATATCGGAGGCGGACATGCCCGGAGGGCACATGTCTCCTATAGGCGCCAAAATGTCCACTTTGGTGCCAACATGTCCATCTGCAGCGCCATTCACGTTCCCGGCAATGTCTCTGCACAGTTTCACCCGTCGGTATCGCCTGTAACCGCGAGAAAGACACATCAACACCGGAGCCACTCGCCGTGGCGGCCGCCAAACCCCAATCCTTCATGACCTCATTTTGCGTTATTTCCTGTTTACCTATAGTGACCTCATTTTCCCTCCATCAACATGTGTGGAACATGGTGTGGAAAGGATACTGAAGGAATGGTGGCCATACTGGCATTAGTTTAGGGGACATTGTGAAATAACGGGAGGGAGACAAAAAGTGCTCCCTGGTAACGTGCGTGATAAAGTGGTGTTGTGTAATTAAAACACATTCTGTCGAAAATGCACTGGCGCATGGCTGCTTGGAATGGGCAGACAACTTGATAACTAAAACGTTCTCAGAGTCGCTGATCAACACTAAGTGGCAAAATAACTCAAATCACATGCTTAATTTTTTTTCATGCAAAATCTAAAAATAATGGTCATGCAATCCTACGCGCGAAATCAACCAAGAACAGTACCGCCCAGGAGATAGACATATCGTCCTATGCACTCCTGTTACTGCGTCGCCGCACTTACCTAGTTGCGGCATGCTAAATGTATACCCACAGAAACAATGTAATATAAAAGGGAGAACTTCGACAAATTTGCGGATAGTCGACATCTTCTACGGAAAATATTTACATTGACACACACATGCGATGAATAAAAAAGGAACTTACAAATGTGTGACACTTTCCAATGATATGGAAGCAGGAAGCATCGTTTGTATACTGTCCACCAAAGTTGCCCGAATTCATACTGCCCTACTAGCCGGCCAGTATGACTACTGCCCGGGTAGTATGCATACTGGCCGGCGAGTCGGGCATTATGAATACTACCCGGGCAGTATGCAAACGGACCGAGTTTTCATACGGGCAGTATGCAAACGGACCGAGTCTTCATACGGACAGTATGCAAACGGACCGAGTCTTCATACGGGCAGTATGCAAACGGAACGAGTCTTCATACGGGCAGTATGCAAACGGACCGAGTCTTCATACGGGCAGTATGCAAACGGACCGAGTCTTCATACGGGCAGTATGCAAACGGACCGAGTTTTCATACAGGCAGTATGCAAACGGACCGAGTTTTCATACGGGCAGTATGCAAACGGACCGAGTTTTCATACGGGCAGTATGCAAACGGACCGAGTTTTCATACGGGCAGTATGCAAACGAACCGAGTCTTCATACGGGCAGTATGCAAACGGACCGAGTTTTCATACGGGCAGTATGCAAACGAACCGAGTCTTCATACGGGCAGTATGCAAACGGACCGAGTTTTCATACGGGCAGTATGCAAACGGACCGAGTTTTCATACGGGCAGTATGCAAACGAACCGAGTCTTCATACGGGCAGTATGCAAACGGACCGAGTTTTCATACGGGCAGTATGCAAACGGACCGAGTCTTCATTCGGACAGTATGCAAACGGGCCGAGTTTTCATTCGGGCAGTATGCAAACGGACCGAGTCTTCATTCGGGCAGTATGCAAACGGACCGAGTCTTCATACGGGCAGTATGCAAACGGACCGAGTCTTCATACGGGCAGTATGCAAACGGACCGAGTTTTCATACGGGCAGTATGCAAACGGACCGAGTCTTCATACGGGCAGTATGCAAACGGACCGAGTCTTCATTCGGGCAGTATGCAAACGGACCGAGTCTTCATACGGGCAATATGCAAACGGACCGAGTTTTCATTCGGGCAGTATGCAAACGGGCCGAGTCTTCATACGGGCAGTATGCAAACGGACCGAGTTTTCATTCGGGCAGTATGCAAACGGGCCGAGTTTTCATTCGGGCAGTATGCAAACGGGCCGAGTTTTCATTCGGGCAGTATGCAAACGGGCCGAGTTTTCATTCGGGCAGTATGCAAACGGGCCGAGTTTTCATTCGGGCAGTATGCAAACGGACCGAGTCTTCATTCGGACAGTATGCAAACGGGCCGAGTTTTCATTCGGGCAGTATGCAAACGGACCGAGTCTTCATTCGGGCAGTATGCAAACGGACCGAGTCTTCATTCGGGCAGTATGCAAACGGACCGAGTCTTCATTCGGGCAGCATGCAAACGGACCGAGTCTTCATTCGGGCAGTTGCAAACGGACCAAGTCTTCATACGGGCAGTATGCAAACGGACCGAGTCTTCATTCGGACAGTATGCAAACGGACCGAGTCTTCATTCGGGCAGTATGCAAACGGACCGAGTCTTCATTCGGGCAGTATGCAAACGGACCGAGTTTTCATACGGGCAGTATGCAAATGGACCGAGTCTTCATTTGGGCAGTATGCAAACGGACCGAGTTTTCATACGGGCAGTATGCAAACGGACCGAGTCTTCATACGGGCAGTACGCAAACAGGCCGAGTTTTCATACGGGCAGTATGCAAACGGACCGAGTCTTCATACGGCCGTAACATATCGATTGTTGGCATTCAAAGAACGTTTGACCACCGTGGGACACCTGCACCCGGAGCAGACGGTCTGTTGGCTATACAGAGGGCGTCGGTTGGCTTCAAACACGGTGTGTTACCAGCTCCCGGAGCAGACGGTCTGTTGGCCATAGACTCAGTGTTTTACCAGCGCCCGGAGCAGACGGTCTGTTGGCCATAGACTCAGTGTTTTACCAGCGCCCGAAGCAGACGGTCTGTTGGCCATAGACTCAGTGTTTTACCAGCACCCGGAGCAGACGGTCTGTAAGCTATAGACAACGTTTGTCAGCCTCAACTTTAGCCAGGCAAGACATGACACCCATGGGCAGTCTCTTCTCGGTCGGAAGAAACTGGTCATTGGAAGCCTCCAGTGGCCCGTATCAAGAGCACGAACTTCGGGTCACCACCATCCACGATCCTCCTTACCTCTCCGTGCTGTCCCAGCCGAACGGCTCTTACCGTTACGAAGGCTACCTGTATGACGTGTGGGAGACCCTGGCGCGTCAGCTCAACCTCCGCTACCGAATGGTGCCTCTGCTACAGGGAGGCGGCTACGGGAACCTGAATGAGAACGGCACCTGGACAGGGATGATGGCCGAACTCGTCTCCGGCCGCGCCGACCTGGCGCTGACGATGCTCTACATGAGGGCGGATCGCGCGGCGGTGATTGATTACATTGACGCCGTGCCCGTGGGGAAGGCCGCCTACACGTTCCTCGTTCGTAATGGTGATCACCACACGCTGACGTCCGACACGCTGAGCTCGCTGCTGAAGCCGCTGCACGAGAATGTC
>JAXIVJ010019748.1:2500-17558 GCA_036785665.1 Chirona hameri | reverse complement strand
ATATATATATATATATATATATATATATATATATATATATATATATATATATATATATATATATATATATATATATATATATATATATATATATATATATATATATATATATATATATATATATATATATATATATATATATATATATATATATATATATATATATATATATATATATATATATATGTATATATATATATATATATATATATATATATATATATATATATATATATATATATATATATATATATATAGCCCGGGTTAGAGTCGCTTCGGCGCTCGCTATTTGCCCCTGACTGGGATGGCCTGTGGCCGGTGGCAGCGGTCACACTCAAGGTCAGTTTACTGACGTCAGAGGGCGGGGCGGACCGTGTCCAGGTATGTCGGGCACGTAAAACTTTCGCTTCTAAATTCTGCCGAACGCCAGGAATTGCTGATCGGGTGGTGGGGGTCAGGGCCTGCGCAACAAGCTATGCTTAGCGGAAATCCATCCTGACCTCGGAAATCCATCCATTCAAAAACATTCGGACTAAATTTATAAAATAAATAAAATGGTGCTCCGCCCCCCCCCCCATGTTTTCCCAAATGTGTGCCCCTCAAAAATTTAAAGGACTACCCGTACAGATTGTTCTGTTTTTAATTTTGCGTATTTCATCATGTAGTTTAGAATAGTTTGACACGGAGGAACATCGAGGGGATCGTGCCATCAAAGGGCACCACGTCATCGTGGCCAGGGAGGCCTAGAGGTCCATGGCTCTTCCAGGAGGTTGACCGAGGTTGGCCTGAGGGGGTCCTTGGTTGACCTGACAGCCCTCGGTCAGCATAAGCGAGCCTCGTTGGGCCTGGAGGGGAGCTCGGTCGACCAGAGGGTACTCCGTCGACTTGAGGGAGTCCTTCGTCCACTCGAAGGGGTTCCAGTCAGCCATAGGAGCCATTGTTTGGCCTGAGAGTTCCCCTGCCGGTCTGAGGGGTTTCAGCCGGCCTGATCGGCCTGAGGGCCCTCGATCGACTATAGGGGGCCCTCGGTCGGCTTAAGGGAACCTCGGCCGGCTTGAGGGGCCCTTGGTCAGTCTGAGGGGTGTTCAGTCGGCCTGACGAGCACTTCTTCGGCCTGAGGGGGGTCTGTCGGCCTGGAGGGGTCCTCGGTTGACCTGGATGGGAGCTCGGTTGGCCTGGATGGGAGCTCGGTTGGCCTGAGGGGCCTGAGGTCGACTGCATTGGTCCTCGATCGGCTTGAGGGAACCTCGGTCGGCTTAACCCGCGAGTTACTGGGGGGGGGCTATTTTTTGCCCCCCCTTCCCGTTATTTTGCAATAACTCCTAAACGAACACTCATATCGTCACCAAACTTGCAGTAACTTCTCTCACATCGATTCTACACATGTTGGCAAAATTAAAAATATGAGGCTATGATAGGTCAACCGGGAATGACGTCAGAGTGACGTCATGTTCTTCGGTTTTTGTTGCAAAATAGTGGTTTGCGGAAAACGCTTGCAAAAGTACGATATTTGAGATAAACTAAATTGTATTAAATAAAATTACTCACAATAGACCGGGCTATGAAACTGCTATCTCGGATTTTTGAGTTTTTTTTAATTCAAAATTTTGAGAAATCCAAAAACATTTATTTTTGTTTTTACAAAATTTTCAAGAAAAAATCAGAATTATCCAAAAACCGGAATATATGTGATCGAGACGTAAGCGGTGAATATGTGTACCAAATTTAAAGTCGATATCTTTAAAAATGACTGAGTTATGACCTTTAAATGACAAAAAATCGACCACTTCTCACAGCATTACTATGACAAAAAACGCATTTCCATTTTTGCTTTTTACTTCTATTTATATGGAACAAACAATGTTCTAAGGTCATTTTTTCGCGTTCTAGACGAAAAACAAACCCATAAACATGTGTTACAACGCCTAATTACCGTAAGCGGTGGGCTGGGCAGATGGGCCGTAGCTTCAGGCTAGAAATCCAATGAAGTCTCTCTTCTTCTTTTGTAGGAGGGTCGGAGTACTTGTGGGTTTTCACCAGTCCATAGAATGGACCGCAGCGACCGTGCGTTTTGGAGAGACGACGGTAAAGTCTGTAGCCTTCTTCGTCTGTCTGCTTCAGCACTCGGTCACGGCGCTTACCACGGACGACTGGGCCCACCAAAGCAGTGAGAAGGTGATCATTGAACTTCCCTGCGAAAACTTCAGCCGGGTCAAATGCTACTTCTTCGTAGATTGGTGGTTGAAGGGAGCGAAGCAGCGCAGCGGTGTAGTCTGCTCTCCCGATCACTAAAAGGGCTTTGGCTTTGTCCACTGGAACAATCACCCTGGAATCATCCTTGGCCAGTGACTTCAGAGACTGCGTGATTGATCGTGGTGGTCTAGGTTGTGGTTGACTGATGGCAAGGGTGAGGATTGTCTCCGCTTTGTTCAAGAATGTTGTAACGTCATCACCGGTTACACTTCGGTGGTCTGCTCCTTTGATGGCGATGTCCGATACCACCTGACTTTTCAATGCTAGCTCCAGAACAGGTGGTTTGCTCGGAGCTAACGCAAGCTTCGATCCAAGTTGGAGAACATTCGTCTCTTCTGCAGTGAGAGGTCTGTTGGTGAGATTAATAACGGGCGTGGCTGAAGTGTCTGATCGCCTGGGATGTTTGCTCCAGAAGATTAGTCCCCCGTTCTCAAACAGAAGGCGCTCAAATGTATTTTCCTTGACAGTTTCGCCCTTTCTGATCGTGTGGCGGTAAATGTATTGGCCTTTGTTTTCCAGGAGAATGATGGCGGCTTCGGAAGCACCCCGGCTGGTTTTGATGCCTTGGAGACGGATTTTGGTTCGGAATGTCTCTTCATTGAAGGCTAGGCGTAAGCGGGTCTCTTCAGCTTTCTTCTTCCATTTTGCCTCCCGTTCGCTTCTAGGCTTGATGTTTAGTCGCAGACCGTGAGGGATAAGATGGTGATCCCTGCAGTCACGTAGAAATGTCGAGTGCGATTGGAATCTAGCCAACTTACTCATGAGGTGTGAGTAGAGGTTTGCTAGCGTTTTTGCAGACTGTCCAATGTCAGAAAATTCACGGAAAGACATAATGTGGAGTTATAGTTTTAATTAATTATTAAACTGGACCTTCTCCACAAGAGTTAAGTCGTTCGGACTCGGAGCTTTCGATATGTATTTACATATCTTCGTCAGCGATCGTTCGTAAGAATTACGTTAAATAGGGTACAGCTGTAGCGGGGTACATCTTCTCAGCATGTTCCAATGCACCGGGCCTGACTCCTCTGACAAAACATTCCGAGCCGGCTGGCGGCAGGCCCTCTACCGAGCCGGCCCTCTCCTCGCATCCAACCCAGACATGCAAAAACTCGGGTCCGAAGCCCGAGACTGCAAGTCTAGTAACTACAGTCATGACAGCCATCGCCAGAACAGCTGAGTAAGCGAGACGACGGCGGGGAGCAACGCCAGCCGGGTGTACGCCTCTCAGGTACACCCATTACGGTACCGGTCCCATTTGCGTACCGGCCCCAGTACCGTCCCTACCGGCGCTGCCACATCACTCCGCCCCCTCCCCTCTATGTCCTATGAGTCAGCACAGCCAGGGCGGCCGCCCAAAGGCAGAGGGACAGCTGTGTAGAGCTGTAGCGCGCCAACAAAGAGACGGGTTTGAAGTAAGGGAAGAATCGTTGTTGAGAAGAAATGCGGATGATAAACCGACACTATTGATGCGAAGTGACAGAAAATCGCAGTCAATTATTACGGAACAAATGACGTGTACGATATACGCGGAGTAAGACGTAAAATCAGAAGTATTGTCTAAAAAGAAGAATTGAAATTATCACAAGGGTGAAGAGCTAATTGCAAGTAAGGATAAAATTAGAAATACGATCGACGCCGGCACATATATATATATATATATCTATATATATATATATATATATATATATATATATATATATATATATATATATATATATATATATATATATATATATATATAGATATATATATATATATATATATATATATATATATATATATTTAACGATTGTTAATGCAGCATTACAAACTACTGAACTTGAACGTAGCTCCAAGCAATGATACAAAATTAAGCATGTCAAGAGTTTCGTTAAGCTGAAGAAGGCGAACATTTCATGCTGGAAAAATAAAGGGATGAAAAGAAAGTCATCTAAAAACGATACTACGACGTAATAATTGGAATACAATGACTGAAAGGACTACCTAATCGATTATTGAAGAATACTATTTTATCAGCAAGATGCATTATCCAGAAACCAAAATTATCTGGTTATATAAAGATGCCGTAGTCCTCTTATCAAACTTATATAAAGATATTTGCACCAGCCACCAGACACATGGCAGTAACAAAGCAAAGGGCGTGGCCATAGGTAGCAGGCAAACAAGAAAGTGGAAGAAATATGCACTACTTGAAGCAATTATATTATGAACAAAATTAAGTAAGAAGGGTCATTAAGAAGTTTGAAGAAGCTCTATACACTAGAAGTGCAAAATTTTCGACGGCAAGAATCGGCCAATCAGAAGACGGGGGTGTGCCACACCCAGAGCAAGACACCGCCGGGTCGGAGTATAAAAAGAGGCAACGTCACACAGAGGGGACAGGAACGGACGCACGGGCCGGAGCAGTCGACTTCGGGACCTCAGCACGCGCGCTGCCCGCGGCGCGGCGGCGGCAGCCGTCCGCCGTGGCAGGGTTGACGGCGGAGACAAGACAGCGGACAGCAGCGAACAGCAGCGGACAGCAGCGGAGGCAGTCGACTTCGGGACCTCAGCACGCGCGCTGCCCGCGGCGCGGCGGCGGCAGCCGTCCGCCGTGGCAGGGTTGACAGCGGAGACAAGACAGCAGACAGCAGAGGTGACAGCCGCAGAGAGAGGAAGACGGCAAGAACTGAGCCGACGGCGGCAGATCATAGTAAGTCACGAAGCTGCTCATCCTCTCCGATCCTACCCGAAATTCTGCCCAGGTCCGGTGACTACAAAATTTAAACAATAAGGGACTAAGTGGGATATTTTACGTAATTTGGGTCATCTGTCCAGACTCGCTACTTTGACATAGGAAGGCAGGAAAAATGTATGTGTAGCCGATGCTGTACTAGAGGTGTGATGCCAGGCGACCGTAGTACTTCGAAATCCAGCACGCTGCGTTGCAGGAGGTCATGGCGTAAGCCCTAGCGCATTGGCGCATGTAAATACGAGCGGTTTAGTTAGTATTCTAAACTAGAGATTGAGCGAGTCAATTATTCGGTTCTGTGCAGGTTTTGGTGATATTAGGCGGAGATTCACAGGAATCATTGGTTGAACATGTAAATTGATTGGGACGTACCAAAAACGATTATTTACTGCGTTACCGTTTGTTTAGTTGCTGAGTTAAAATAAACATTGTAAATTTGTGTAACATTTTACGTGGGAAAGGAGACATGATGGAGTCGAGAAGGTCGTTGAATGAAAGAAATGTACACAGCGATGCGGTTCCCCGACAGCATGAGGTAAGGCAGGAATTAAGCCAGTATAGCCGCAGATAAGTAGGATATGTTTCGATTGTTGTTTGAATGGTTCGATTAATTCGTTCTCGTCTTGCTCGCAATACTTAGCCAGAAGCCAGAGTGAGTACGTTTCCGCTTCAGTAAATTTAACGTTATGTATCAGAGTTGTGGACGATTTCGAATCACGGAATGGTAAGTTTCGCTGAACGGTTAAAACGCCAGGTAACCCAACTACCAGACAAACCTGCCAAGCTAGACTCGTCATTCTAGCTTGGCAGGTAAGGATAACAAATGTAAGGACCATATCACTGAGACGGCATCGATTGGTTATAAAGTATCGGTTCATTCTGTCGCTTAGAGGTGTGCTCTATGTTGAGCGGGACAACACAAATCGGAGACTGGTAAGTTACCGCCAGGGGATTGTCTGTCTAAGATTACGTATGTATAATCGGCGATGCGCTATTAGCTATTGGTCCATCATCGCTTCCTACCGACGATTGTTTAAGGACGGTGTATGAGAAATGCGATTCCTTAGCAGTCAATGCGACCTCGTTTCTGTCGCTGATAAACTCGTGCCGCTGATCCGGAGTGGTTAACGTTAAATCCCTGTCTATATTACCTTCTTTGGAATTATCGATCAAACCATAACTAGTTCAGCCCGTAAAAGGTTCTAAGGGCGCAGCAACCTGCAACAGACGTATACTTGAGTCAGTGGATGATAAGTATAACAGTCAAATTAACTTTCTTAATATTGTGAGTCTCCTAACCGTCTGTTAGAAATACACCTTCAGCCAGCAGCTCGCGATTTACGACATTACAGCTGACGCCTTCCCTTTGTTAACGTCATGGTAAACTGTAATGTTAGATGTCCTGTATATTGACAGTCCAAGTGGTAACTTAAGCCTTATTATTAGCCAACTATAAACAGCGTTAAATTATTTGAATCTATTCTGACGATAGTGCACTGCCGATTATATTGAAGTTTAAAAGTGATATTTAGGAGATTACTAGCTGATGCTTATTGAAATTGGTCATTTGTGATATATATTGCATATTGCACGTTATCTCTGGTTGCGATTCTTTTTGGACAACGCTTCCCATGTAGGAAATTACCTAAGGGTCATATAATTTACGTCCCCGATAGAGAACTGGTAAAGCGGTTAGTACTCAGTCATAGTTGGAGAAACGTCGCTGATATTGATTTCGTAATAGGATAGCTAGAAGGACATGGACAGGACAGGGAGGTGTCATTCCTGCAACAGTGGTCAGGACAGGCCAGGGAGGTGTGACCCCTGCAACGGTGGGACAGGACAGGGAGGTGTGATCCCTGCAACAGTGGAATAGGACAGGACAGGGAGGTGTGATTTCCTGCAACAGTGGGACAGGACAGGGAGGTGTGATCCCTGCAACAGTGGGTCAGGACAGGACAGGACAGGGAGGTGTGATCCCTGCATCAGTGGGACGGGACAGGACAGGGAGGTGTGATCCCTGCAACAGTGGGTCAGGACAGGACAGGACAGAGATTAAATAGTATCGGAGCTTGGAGAAGAGGCATGACGGCTTGTGTGCCCGATCCTTGTATTTATCGAAAATCTATCAGCGTGGCGAAACATGTGAATGAAGGTGCTCGTGGAAAATTATGCCCAGACCGAGTGATATCGGCTGACCGCATATCACAGGGAGGTTACAATTAGTAAGTCCGAGACTGCGGGTGCCAAATGCCAGAGGATGATAGGTTGGCGCAGAAAAAGGAGGGCGAGGGAGGAAGGATAAGAGGGAGGAGGAGGCCGGACGTGCCTCAGAAGTCACTCTAGGTTAGACGGGAAGATCTCCTCTAGAGATTCCCGGGCGCCCGCAGTCGGTATATAGGCAAGGACATCCGCGTAGCTCGCCGTCGATGCCGGTCGATGTTAACTTAGAAAGTTGGTCCGGCGGAGCCAGGTCGTGGCCCGGATGGAGGTCAGAGGTCCGGCGGAGCCCAAAGTGGTGAGCTTGGATAGAGGACCCAGGTCCGGCGGAGCCCAGGTCGGAGGCCCGGACAGTAGGTATAAGAGCCTCTCCCGGACAGAGAGGATAAGACGAGCAGTAAAGCGTAGTCGGTGTTTCGTATAAGTCCTATGGATAAACTAGCTCCCTTCTAAAGTAGGAACCGGACGGATTACATTTAATACATATATTCTGGGCGGCTCACGCAGCAATGCTGTCGTTCAGCGGAGCGCTACTAGGATTTCGTATTGATGAGGACATTTATCCTACCTGGGAGTCACTCATCCAGCTGGCATCCGACACTACTGGGAGGGAATTTTGGGGGTGCACAAATCACTATGGGGCGTATGAAAGCGGAATGTTTGTAGCTGAGAGAGTGGCAGTGAGGATGACGAAGGATAATTCTTAGGTTAAGACCCAGTAGGAGTGGTGCAAACTCAGTCAGGACAGCCGGACGGATCATTACTCGAAGGTAAGTAAAACGTAGCAACGCTGGCATACGACAAGTGGGCGATTAGGTTTTGGAGTTAAGCAGGTGTTAAATGGGGAGGGATAACTGGACGGATGACCTAACTTACGAATCGACTGAAGATTTTAAAGAAAGATCTGAATCACGAAGGTTAGCAATGGTCACCAGGGCGTCACATCCGACGCTAATCCTACACCTTCCCGTTGTATCGTCCTCACCCTCATGGACCCTGCCTCCCGTCCTCGAGCAGTGAAATGGCATGTCGGTGAACCAGCCTATACGATGGACCAGGATGATCAGTCTCTCAAAATTTAAAAGCATCTACCACCATCAGATGTTTTGTACGCGGAAGGGCGGAAGGGGACGCTACGCTATACCTACATCAAGACATCTGTCTCTACATCTACGCTATGCTACACCTACATCTCTACATCAGTTTCTACATCTCTCATCACTTCTAGCAGACCTACGAGCCGGGCAGGTCACTGCAGAACACTGCAGGTCACTGCAGGTCACTGCATGTCACTGCAGGTCATTGCAGGTCACTGCAGGTCACTACAGGTCACTGCAGGTCACTTCAGGTCACTGCAGGTCACTGCAGGTCACTGCAGGTCACCGAAGGTCGAGCTGACGAAGAGGTCAAGAAGGATCAGCAGTTCCCTCGACAGGAGAGAGGGAACAGCAGTTCCTGAAGAGCCAGGGGAATCAGCAGCTTCCCATTACAGCTAGAGGGATCAGCAGCTTCCCATGACAGCTGGTGGAGTGGATGCACTCTTCGTCTCCCATTTCCCTCTTTTTTCAACCCCCTTCTCACCTTTTCTCTCAAAACCCCTCTTCTTTCTTTCCCCTACCCTCCTTTACCCCTATCCCTCCTTCTTCCTTCTTCTCCATTCCCCTCTCCCTACAATGTATCCCTCCACTGCTGTCCCACTCTACAACGTACCCCTCCCCCCACACGCAAGAGTGGAGCGGAACTCGGCCCAGCTCCTTGTTCCCTATCATACCCTCCCACTCTCTCTACCCCTATGACCCCCCTGCCATTCCCCAACGCTACACAGCCACGGGGGCGCAGTCAGCTTTGTGAGCAGTCACGCACCGTCAGCTGACTAGAATGGAGTGTTTTATCAGATATGCGTACAGTGCGATTGTGAGCGTTGACCAACCAGCGACGGGGGCTGGTCGTCGCTGATTGGTGGACGCTTCTGATGATATTCCAATGAACATCGGCTATAAACTACGGTAATTGGAGCTCTACTGACTCCAGAGAAATGGTGCTGCTTCATTATTTTTCCTCTCATTCTCCAAAAACGACGAGATGAAAGTAAAGCCTACTAAATTAAAATGAAGTTATCAAATAGATATAAGGTTTTAACTGAAATATATAAGGTTGGCATGCACTGCATAATAGCAATTAAATCGCCAGATTTATTATTAGTTTTATTGTAATTTATGGCAATAAGCAACACCATTCTATTTTTGGGTTCATCGACTCATTGACTTTCCTTATCGACATTGTTAGAAGTGGCCGACATCTTCCAGAGGGGCGTGGCATGATGTTTCAGTCATGTGAATGGTCTAGATTTATCGAAATTGAAATGAGATTTTCAAAACTGGCCTTATATCACCATACCTAGGTCCAGTTATTGGATGAGCATGATTTGTTTTGTGCAATAGTGGAACAATTCCTTGATTTGTCATGCGCAATGAGTACCATGAGAAGGAATTTACACAATTTCCACTATGGTTTCAGTCATGTGAATGGTCTAGATTTATCGAAATTGAAATGAGGTTTTCAAAACTGGCCTTATATCACCATACCTAGGTCCAGTTATTGGATGAGCATGAATTGTTTTGTGCAATAGTGGAACAATTCCTTGATTTGTCATGCGCAATGAGTACCATGAGAAGGAATTTACACGATTTCCACCATGGTTTCAGTCATGTGAATGGTCTAGATTTATCGAAATTGAAATGAGATTTTCAAAACTGGCCTTATATCACCATACCTAGGTCCAGTTATTGGATGAGCATGATTTGTTTTGTGCAATAGTGGAACAATTCCTTGATTTGTCATGCGCAATGAGTACCATGAGAAGGAATTTACACAATTCCCACTATGGTTTCAGTCATGTGAATGGTCTAGATTTATCGAAATTGAAATGAGGTTTTCAAAACTGGCCTTATATCACCATACCTAGGTCCAGTTATTGGATGAGCATGAATTGTTTTGTGCAATAGTGGAACAATTCCTTGATTTGTCATGCGCAATGAGTACCATGAGAAGGAATTTACACGATTTCCACCATGGTTTCAGTCATGTGAATGGTCTAGATTTATCGAAATTGAAATGAGATTTTCAAAACTGGCCTTATATCACCATACCTAGGTCCAGTTATTGGATGAGCATGATTTGTTTTGTGCAATAGTGGAACAATTCCTTGATTTTTTATGCGCAATGAGTACCATGAGAAGGAATTTACACGATTTCCACCATGGTTTCAGTCATGTGAATGGTCTAGATTTATCGAAATTGAAATGAGATTTTCAAAACTGGCCTTATATCACCATACCTAGGTCCAGTTATTGGATGAGCATGATTTGTTTTGTGCAATAGTGGATCAATTCCTTGATTTTTCATGCGCAATGAGTACCATGAGAAGGAATTTACACAATTTCCACTATGGTTTCAGTCATGTGAATGGTCTAGATTTATCGAAATTGAAATGAGATTTTCAAAACTGGCCTTATATCACCATACCTAGGTCCAGTTATTGGATGAGCATGATTTGTTTTGTGCAATAGTGGAACAATTCCTTGATTTTTCATGCGCAATGAGAAATCAAGGAATGAGAAGGAATTTACACGATTTCCACCATGGTTTCTGTCATGTGAATGGTCTAGATTTATCGAAATTGAAATGAGATTTTCAAAACTGGCCTTGTATCACCATACCTAGGTCCAGTTATTGGATGAGCATGATTTGTTTTGTGCAATAGTGGAACAATTCCTTGATTTTTCATGCGCAATGAGTACCATGAGAAGGAATTTACACAATTTCCACTATGGTTTCAGTCATGTGAATGGTCTAGTTTGATCGAAATTGAAATGAGGTTTTCAAACTGGCCTTATATCACCATACCTAGGTCCAGTTATTGTATGAGCATGAATTGTTTTGTGCAATAGTGGAACAATTCCTTGATTTGTCATGCGCAATGAGTACCATGAGAAGGAATTTACACGATTTCCACCATGGTTTCAGTCATGTGAATGGTCTAGATTGATCGAAATTGAAATGAGGTTTTCAAAACTGGCCTTATATCACCATACCTAGGTCCAGTTATTGGATGAGCATGATTTGTTTTGTGCAATAGTGGAACAATTCCTTGATTTTTCATGCGCAATGAGTACCATGAGAAGGAATTTACACGATTTCTACTATGGTTTCAGTCATGTGAATGGTCTAGTTTTATCGAAATTGAAATGAGGTTTTCAAAACTGGCCTTATATCACCATACCTAGGTCCAGTTATTGTATGAGCATGAATTGTTTTGTGCAATAGTGGAACAATTCCTTGATTTTTCATGCGCAATGAGTACCATGAGAAGGAATTTACACGATTTCCACCATGGTTTCAGTCATGTGAATCATCTAGATTTATCGAAATTGAAATGAGGTTTTCAAAACTGGCCTTATATCACCATACCTAGGTCCAGTTATTGGATGAGCATGATTTGTTTTGTGCAATAGTGGTTCAACCTGAACAATTCCTTGACCTGAACGCGAATTTATTCACTATAGTAGATTATTTTTTGATAAAAGAATTATATTTACTGCATCAGTGTGAAATTCTAAGCGCAATGATGTCCATGAAATTGTATACAGATATTGTAATTCATCAGCTTTCTGAGTTGTTTCTGACTTTGTAACCGGTGTATACTTTTATTTCAAAAAGCAGGTACTGACTCAAATATGTAAATGTTTTTGAATATGAAAGCTCAAAATAAAGCTTGTCACGAAGTTTCATGAAAATCTGTACAGTAATCATTTAATACAAATATTAGAAATCGGTTGGCGGAACGTGAACCCATAGTGTTGAAGGAAATTCTCTGCGCTACCTAGTATTTTATCTACCGTGGGTACAGCGGATTACAGAGCAAAGTTACAGGACCGTTGAATTAAGAAATGGAGACAGCTTAAATACGTGACAGATGTAACCACTATCCTTCTTTAAAAAACACAAAAAACATTTGACTAATAAGTAATGTTACATATGCACAGGCACATATATAATTATAAAACAGTGCTAAATATGAAGGCTAGATTCCAATCGCACTCGACATTTCTACGTGACCGCAGGGATCACCATCTTATCCCCCACGGTCTGCGACTAAACATCAAGCCTAAAAGCGAACGGGAGGCAAAATGGAAGAAGAAAGCTGAAGAGACCCGCTTACGCCTAGCCTTCAATGAAGAGACATTCCGAACCAAAATCCGTCTCCAAGGCATCACAACCAGCCTTTTACGCCGGGGTGCTTCCGAACCCGCCATCATTCTCCTGGAAAACAAAGGCCAAGACATTTACCGCCACACGATCAGAAAGGGCGAAACTGTCAAGGAAAATACATTTGAGCGCCTTCTGTTTGAGAACGGGGGACTAATCTTCTGGAGCAAACATCCCAGGCGATCAGACACTTCAGCCACGACCGTTATTAATCTCACCAGCAGACCTCTCACTGCAGAAGAGACGAATGTTCTCCAACTTGGATCGAAGTTTGCGTTAGCTCCGAGCAAACCACCTGTTCTGGAGCTAGCATTGAAAAGTCAGGTGGTATCGGACATCGCCATCAAAGGAGCAGACCACCGAAGTGTAACCGGTGATGACGTTACAACATTCTTGAACAAAGCGGAGACAATCCTCACCCTTGCCATCAGTCAACCACAACCTAGACCACCACGATCAATCACGCAGTCTCTGAAGTCACTGGCCAAGGATGATTCCAGGGTGATTGTTCCAGCTGACAAAGCCAAAGCCCTTTTAGTGATCGGGAGAGCAGACTACACCGCTGCGCTGCTTCGCTACCTTCAACCACCAATCTACGAAGAAGTAGCATTTGACCCGGCTGAAGTTTTCGCAGGGAAGTTCAATGATCACCTTCTCACTGTTTTGGTGGGCCCAGCCGTCCGTGGTAAGCGCCGTGACCGAGTGCTGAAGCAGACAGACGAAGAAGGCTACAGACTTTACCGTCGCCTCTCCAAAACGCACGGTCGCTGCGGTCCATTCTATGGACTGGTGAAAACCCACAAGTACTCCGGCCCTCCTACAACAGAAGAAGAGAGACTTCATTGGATTTCTAGCCTGAAGCTACTGCCCAGCCCACCGCAACGTGATCAACCAAATCTGCCCAGCCCACCGCAGCGCAGATTATGAACTAACGAAGCATCTGACTACATGTTTGAAAGTTCTTCCACGACCACCACACTCGATCAACTCGCCTCTGCAGGTACTTGAGTTGTTACAGAACATGGGCCATGCCACCAACACCTGTCGTCTCGTCTCATTGGACGTTGAAGCGATGTTCCCATCGATACCGACCGAACAGGCCATCCCTCTCATCCGCAGCCTGCTTCATGATCACAAAGACGCTCTCTCTGATGTTACCTGTTTGAAGCCGGACGCTGTTGCCGACCTGCTGGAGATGTCCATCCGGAACTGTCATGCTGTGGTCCAAGGTGGTGATCAGGAGAGGTGGTTCAGACAAACCACTGGTCTCGCCATGGGTAAAAGTTACTCTCCGGTTGTGGCTGACTTATACATGGGTCACTGGGAACGTGATTTGGGACAACTGGCATCTACCTGTGGAGGCAGAGTTCACACCTTCTGTCGATATGCAGATGACTATTTAGTCCTGTTTGAGTGATGATGAGAGCTTCGATGAGAGCTTCGACGTTTGGGTGCACTGTTTACACAACAAAGACCCTAACATCAAGGTCATCAAGGTCACTCAGACATCGAAGTAAATCGGCAAATTCCTTACATCATCCTAATAATAACATCCTAATAACGAGAGGACAAGATCAATTTCTTACAAAGGTGTACCGCAAAGCATGCGCTACAAATCAAGTACTTGCCTTCAACTCCTACACTGAGACTCGCTACCTGAGATCGGCCGTCAGATCTGACTGCATCCGTGCTGTTCGATACTGCTCCAGCACCAAGGACCGCGTTAAAGAATTGGACTTCATACGTCAGAAATTCCACCAGCATGGCTATCCTCATACATTCATCAACTCAACTATCTACAAAACAAGTGCAGACCTCCAGCTGAAAGCGCGTGCGCTACCGCCCCCTCCTGGCTCCGGCGTCGGTCCTCCACTGGTCCGTATCTCCGTTCCATTTGCTGGCTCCTGTTTTTACCAGCTCAAGCGGGCAGCTAGCTCCAGCACCAGCACCAAGGATTGGGATACAACTCGTCTCCAAGCCATCGCAGACAGTAGGGTCCGTGTTATGTAGCAAGGCCAAGCACCACCTACCAAAACAACAGGAGAGCAACGTGATCTACCAAATTTGGATAGATCACGTTGCTCCTGCAAAGTAGAAGGTGAACCGGTTGTCTATATAGGCGAAACGGACAGAGAGCTGGGTACAAGAGTTCAAGAGCACCGAGACAGTTGGACAGGATTGGTCCGCTCGAAGGCCAAAACTTCAGCGTTTAGCACTCACCGTACCTGCACTCCAGCTTTCGACGACACCAAGATACTTAACCGTGCCACAAACCACCAGATGCGACTTCTGCTAGAATCTGCCTACATCCGGACAGTGGGACGACGTGAAGTCGTCTTGACCTCTCCAAACGACGCGAATGTGAATATGAACTCAGGCGCTCTGTTACAGGATCGTGGGCTGCCGATTATACGACGTTTTTGTCATCATTGAAAATGTGCAACAAGTGTTCTGATATATGTTATTCAAATATTGTTATTAATCACGAATGGTTCTGCATATTTAGCACTGTTCGATAATTATATATGTGCCTGTGCATATGTAACATTACTTATTAGTCAAATGTTTTTTGTGTTTTTTAAAGAA
>JAXIVJ010019747.1:0-17572 GCA_036785665.1 Chirona hameri | reverse complement strand
ATAGATAGATAGATAGATAGATAGATAGATAGATAGATAGATAGATAGATAGATAGATAGATAGATAGATAGATAGATAGATAGATAGATAGATAGATAGATAGATAGATAGATAGATAGATAGATAGATAGATAGATAGATAGATAGATAGATAGATAGATAGATAGATAGATAGATAGATAGATAGATAGATAGATAGATAGATAGATAGATAGATAGATAGATAGATAGATAGAGATAGATATATATATAGATAGATAGATAGATAGATAGATAGATAGATAGATAGATAGATAGATAGATAGATAGATAGATAGATAGATAGATAGATAGATAGATAGATAGATAGATAGATAGATAGATAGATAGATAGATAGATAGATAGATAGATAGATAGATAGATAGATAGATAGATATATATATATATATATATATATATATATATATATATATATATATATATATATATATATATATATATATATATATATATATATATATAAATATAGTTTGCAAAATGGGGTCTAGGTTGTCAGCCAATCAGCGGCGGTATATAATGACGTAAATAATGCGTCATCACAAATATAAAAAACAACTTAATTTATATAAAGCTAATTGACTTTTCGAGAGAGCAAAAATATCACCATCGTTTTCTGCAGAGATATTGAATGGTTTCATTGTATTGCACTGGTCTGTTGTTTCACAGGATGGTTTCTTCATCGTTGTTAATATATGAATTTCGATGAGGAGAGTTTCTTCATGAAGAAACCATCTCATGCTGCGCATGGCCTGGTACCTACCTGAATGCTGCATGCCGCATACACCCTGATGTCCTGCACCTAGTGGCTGTCCTGCATCTGGTGGCTGTCCTGCACCCGCACGTGAAGCGAGCCCTGCTGTAACGCAGCAATGGTCGTCGTGTCCTGCTCTGTGCCGTCCTGCGGGTTTCGCAGTGATGACATCTCCAAGCAGCTCGCCATCGCTATTCTCGCCAACCATGGCCTCGCTCACCAGTCTGGATCACAGAACACATCCGCTCGAATGCCTGGGAGCCAGGGACCGAAGTTCGAGCGTCCTAAGGTGGACGTCGGCGTCACCACCGAGGAATGGAATGTGTTTGTGCGGCGATGGGACATCTTCCGGACGGGGTCCGGGATAGATGAAACATCGGCCCCATCGCAACTCTTCCAGTGTGCCAGTACCGAGCTGGGTGACAGTATGTTGCAAGCGAACGCTAACCTCGTAAACGGTCGCTCTCTGGCGTACTGGAGGCCATGCGGTGTTTCGCAGTGATCCCCGTCGCCATCGGCGTCCTGCGGTCAGAGCTATTGCAGTTACGCCAAGAGCGAGACGAACTAGTTGGAGCGTTCGCCGCAAAAGTCCGCGGTAAGGCTGAAACTTGTACGTTTGTAGCAGAGTGCGAATGTGAGCGTAAGGTGGACTCAGGGGGGTCCGCTCCGCCTCTTTAACATGGGGAAAAGGGGCGACAAATATTAGCAACGTCCGCAGCTTGGTCGTGTTCACGCATCTGCTCATGAGCCAGGTTTTGCTGCCAACAGCTTTTTGGCCAATCAGCGTCTGCCGTTCTCGACGGCTCATTGGTCGACGGCTGATGACGAGGACGTGGGTCAGAATAGCCGAACATCATTTGTTTACGTAACGTTAATTGCATGGCGCCGTGCGGAGGGCATGGGTGACTAGGAGCTTTTCGAGGATTTTTCCTAGTTTTAGAAAACGTTGAGAGTATGTGATGTAGTATGTAGTATGTACAAATGTATATGTGAAAGGTCAATTAATTTTGATTCGATGTAACGCGACGTATTTACTATTTAGAGACCCCAAGGGGCGGGAGAGCTCCTGCCACGTACAGCGCCCTGGCGGGTGCGTTGCCAGGCAACTAGAGTTGCATAATTATGGTCCCAGCGTTCCAGCGCTGGGACCAGACCTGGTCACGGCCGTGACTGAAGCCGTGACTGGCAAGGCCAGCGCCATAGGATTAGCATTGCAGTGCCGTGACTAAAGCTGTGACTTGCCAGCTCATGCCATGGCCGTGACTGCTCTGTGACCAAAGATTTCGGATATTCTGCACTGGTCTCTACAGGCAACAACATATTGCGTCGCGCCGAGGCGCCCACTAGCGGATCCAGGGGGAGGGGTATGGCGGCCATGCCCCTCCCCCTAGACAAACTTCGACAAACCTCCTGAAATCGTCGCAAAATTGACACATTTCCTGATATAGAAGAAAATTCAAGCAACTTTTACTAAGGAAAGTGTGTTTTAAATCAACTATAATTGCATAAGCAAGCGAAATCCGATGAGTTTTCAGAATTGTGTGAGACTTTTGGGAATTTCCTCCCCAAAAAAAAACTGTACCCCCCCCCCCCCCCCCTCCCCACCCACCACCACCGTTCTGGATCCGCCAATGGCGGCGCCTGGTGGGCCGGCGTCGGCTGGAGACGCGGTGAGCGGGCGGGATGGTGTATGTATGTATGTATGTATGTATTTAGGTGCTTCCACAATGTGGGTTTTCTAGCAACCACTTCGATGAACATATAATACACAAATGTTTAAAACTAGGCTTACGACACGACATACGACACATTTCGACACAGGTTAACATTTACCTGCTTGACAGGTGATAGGTCAGGGCAGGTTTAAAGGTACCGCTGCTCTCGGCGGCTGACGCACGCAACTTCGCGGGTAGCCTGTTCCATGCACTGGATGCGGGAAATGCAAAAGAACGACGGGCAAACTCGGTTCGGACACGCGGCAGCTGCAGCAGCTCATCGGTAGTTGCCCGAGTGGCACGAGCGGAGACTTCGGAGCGGCGAACTACGCGCTCTCGCAGAATCTCCGGTGCACGAGTGGCTGTGAGGATGTCTCGTATGAACATGACATCGCGTTCGCATATCAGGTCGTCAATTTTGAGCCATCCCACGTCACGGCACCCAATATTACTGACGATACGGGCGCCAAAGTTCAAAGCCTTCTGCACGCGGTGTTTCTGTGTCGCGGTGCAGCTTCCCCAGACGGACAGGCAGTAGCGCACATGGGGAACACAAGTGCTTCGATCAGCAGCCGCTTAGTTTCGGTGGGGAGACGGTATCTCATCCTGGCGAGTCCAACGAGAATACCGTAACAGCGGCGCACGATGGCCGATATCTGCGGCTCCCACGAGAGGCACGAATCGACGGTGACGCCCAGAATCTTTACGCTTTGTGACGGTTTTATATGACTGTTGCCGAAAGCGACTGAGAAATGCGGGTCGGTGATGATCCGCTGCGACTTAATGATAACCATTTCGGTTTTGATAGGGTTGATTTTGAGACTGTTTTGAGTGAACCAGTTATTTGCTATCGACAGATTTTTATCTATGCGTATTTTGAGCTCTGAAATGTTTAGGGGCAGGTCAGCGTCAAGAAACTGGGCGTCGTCCGCGTACAGGATCATCTTCCCGTGCGGTATGTGCTGCGTCAGGTCGTGTGTAAAGACCAGGAAGAGGACTGGCCCGAGGATCGAACCCTGGACCACTCCATGAGTGACATAAAAAACGCCAGTTCCGCCCCGCAGCGACTGTGTGCGACCCCGCAGCCATGCACCAAACCACTCCGCATCGATGCCGTACCACCCCAGCTTCTCCAGAAGACGGCCATGCTCAACGCTGTCGAACGCCTTTGATGTGTCGGCGGTGACCAGTGACGTCACTATACCTCTATCCATGTTGTCAGTCTCGCGTATAGGACAGCGTCAAGCATAGCCGCCTCCGTAGATAGGCCGGGGCGAAAACCATACTGCTGAGGACATAAAACATTATGCGATGACAGATAGTCCATCAGCTGACTGCACACGACGCGCTCGCACAGTTTCGCTACCGTGGACAGAATGGATATCGGCCGATAATTACTCGGGTCACTGGGGTCTCCTTTCTTATGCAGCGGGATCACTGTGGCGGACTTCCACTGGTGCGGCACCTCACACGTCACGATTGAGCTGTTAATGACATGGAGGAGGTGAGGCCCCACCACGGGAAAAGTAATTCTCAGCATGCTGATTGTGACACCGTCCGCTCCGCACGCGCGGGATGAGCCAATCCGCTGCAGCGCCGTCGATAGCTCAGGCAGCGTGGCCGGGCGCAGTGACAGCGCGCCGCTGCACACGCGCGGCGGGCGCGGCGAGAGGGTCCTCCCGGCGTAGGACGACGCCAGGGCGTCCGCCACGCCGGGACCCACGGATGCGAAGAACTGGTTCAGTTTGTCGGCCCAGTGTGGATCTCGATCAGCAGGGTTGGTTGTCCTCGGCGCGGGTTTCTTGGATGAGACTAGGAATCTTTGTATGTCTTTCCATGTTGTAGATCTGGAGTTTTTAAACGATGCCAGGAAATAGGAGGAGCAAGCACGGTTTAACACGTTCTTGACGGCGTTCCGGCGGAGTCGAAACTCCTGCTCGGTCTCTTCGCAGGGAGTCCGTTCCTTATCGTCGCGCGCCTGATCACGTGCTTGCATGGCGGCTCTGACGTCATCATCTTGAAGCCATGGGTAAGATGGGTGCCTCAACCCGACCCTGTGCAGCGGCATGTGGCGATCGATAATCGGGCCCCATACCGATAGCCATGCGTTCCATTTCTCGGTCGTGGACCCAGCTGCGCGGATTGGGCTCCAGTCGGCGTTCAGCAGGTCCAGACACAGAGCGTCGTGGTTGAGGCGTCGCGTGGACCGGATGGTTACCTCCGCCGGCTGTTGTCGGGTCTTGGCAGCTGTCACTGACACCAGGATCAGGTCGTGGTCACTGATGTTGCAGGGCTGAACTCTCACGTCGGATGTCAGGTCCTGTTGGTTGGTGATGATGTGGTCGATCAGGGATGGGTTGGATCCTGGGTGAGTCGGGGAGGTAATCAACTGACTCAGAGATAATTTGGGTGTGGTGCGGAGACGCGGGACGGGAAGTGTAATTTTAAACAGTTACTTTGAATTGCTTGAATGCATTCGACAATCGACTTATCTAATCAGATTTTCATGAAACTCGTCAAAGAAGATGAGCATATCTATTTTTGTGGGTAGGCTGGATATAGGCCTTTGCCAAGAACTGTCAGACACTATCATTGCAAATTGTCAACTGTTATAGCAGCAACTTTGTTTTATTTATCAGGTAAGCCTATTTTTGTTCTTCTCTTAGCCATAATTTGGGTCGCATGATTTAAATTCAGACTATTTGAGTGTTATCACTGTTTGAGTATTGTATGTGGTGGCTGTCCGGCCTGCCATCGTGAGCCAAAGGACGGTTAACTTTGCCGGTCCAAAATGTAAATAGTTTGAGTCCGATGACAATTTTCTCAACGGCATAAGATACATCGTTCAATTTGTGACGGATTGCTATCTTAATTTTAACAATCGGTCGGCAAATGAAGAAATCAGGTGACACACACCGGAGGAACGTGAGCGTTGGCGTTTTGCGTACGGCGGTCCGGCCGGAATCGCCGGTCAGTGGAATTTGCCGGCCCATAATTAAAACAAATGTGGGTCACATTGCAATTTTCCCGACGTCATCCAATACATCGCTTAATTTGTGGTAGATAGACATCTTAAGTGTAACAATCGGCCGGTAAACGAAGGAACCAAGCGATAAAAAACGGGGAGTACGCGGCCGGCCGGAATCACCGGACAGCAAACTGTTCTGGCCCATAACTTAAAAAGTTTGGGTGGGATTGCAATTTTCGCAACGGCACCCAATACAACGCTTAATTTGTAATAGATAGACATCTTAAGTTTAAAAATCGGCCGATAAACAAAGGAACCAAGCGACAAAAAAGCGGGAAGGGTCTACGCGTTAACCCTACGTAGAAGACTGGCCGGCCGGCCGCGTGACCCACCTCCGCGTCACAGCAGCTGCGGGGTCGTTGCAACTAAATTATGAGTTGTCGCCACTTTTTCGGCCGGAGCGGTCTACCTGGTTTACATAGCCTTGGGTGGAATACACTGATCACGTGATTTGGGATGTACTTTTGAACGGAATATCTGACTATGATATCCGTCGCGAGGTGATGACCGGTGACCGTGCCATCCACACAATGCCTGTAAATGATGTGATCGCGCTGGTAGAGACCAAGGAGATGGCTCGTAACGCCCTCCCGTCGTCATCAATGTCATCAGTGTCGACATTCCGACGGCAGCGCAACGCTCCGGGTCCCCCAGCTGCGGCGCCCGGTCTTTCTGCTCATTCTGCTGCTGATCGGGCGAGGCAGGCTCAGTGTCCGGGATGTCACAAACGGTATCCCCTGTTCACAGAAGGTCCCCGTGGACCATTATATACAACAAACATTTACCCACAGATCCACGGCAAACACACCACATCTTCTTTTTGGAGATACACCCATCCCAATACATGACAGCCACAAACACTTGGGAATAACCTTTTAAAAAAAACTACACTTTCACCACATCAACGATGTAGCAAAAAAGATAAACAGAGCATTCAGTCCAATCTATCCCATAGCACGGCACACCCTAAGGCATACTTTAGCCCAGATATAAATATTTATTAGTAAAGTATGCCTAATTATTTATTTATTATTAGGCATACTTTAGCTCAGATATAATTATTGTATAAAGCAAAATATTTAAAAAGCATAGACTTGCAACCTAACTACCTAACTTACTTATCTAACGGCGACGACTTCAAATTGCCGGTCGTCAACACCCGTCAAAAGACCACAAAACGCTCGAAAGCGCAGCTGAGGCGACGGGGCTGGCCACGACTGGACCAGAGCACCAGTGACGTCATCGCTAATGCTTAGCCGCTCGGCAGCCGATACATGGGGAATCCCGGGATGACACCCCATGGCTTTCTGTCGTAGCGAGTGGACGTATTGCTTGCGTAGCGAGTGGACGCTACGCAAGCAATACTAACCTAACCTAACCCCCTCATTATATATACCATTATATTATAGGTTTATCTATCACTTAAAATATAAAAATTCAGACAGAAACTCGCTACCATAGTACTATACTCAGTTGGCGTTTTACGTACGGCGGTCAGTTGATTACCTCCCCGACGCTCCGGGTCCCCCAGCTGCGGCGCCCGGTCTTTCTGCTCATTCTGCTGCTGATCGGGCGTATTTCAGCGATAGGTTTATCTATCACTTAAAATATAAAAATTCAGACAGAAACTCGCTAGTACGCGCTATCTCAGCGAAATATTTTTATATTTAAGTGATAGATAAACCTATCGCTGAAATACGCCCGATCAGCAGCAGAATGAGCAGAAAGACCGGGCGCCGCAGCTGGGGGACCCGGAGCGTCGGGGAGGTAATCAACTGACTGCCGTACGTAAAACGCCAACTGAGTATAGTACTATGGTAGCGAGTTTCTGTCTGAATTTTTATATTTTAAGTGATAGATAAACCTATCGCTGAAATACTGGCATCGTACAAAATAGTCAAAGTTACTGTGTGTTTGATTGTGCGTTTATATTTCAAGAAAGACGAGAGAAGAGTTTGCTTGTAATTTCACAACAGTGGAGCTATTGAGAAGATTCATGCAAATGCTGGTACCTATTTTTAGAATCTGTGTGTAGCTAATTTGGTTGGTGTTGAGGCTATATATTATTGTGATTCCGGGTCCTCCATGCAATGGTGGATGCTTTGTGGGTGTACCAATACATATAGTTATGGCGAAAGTGAAAACCTCTTGTCTTCAGTTTTGGAATTGGTTGAGTTTCTGCCCGACCAAGATACACCTTCCCAAATGCTGCAGAGTCTAGTTGCCTGATCTGATCACACAACTCAAATCTTGCCACAATATCTCAATCTGCCGAACAGCCCATCGCATGGTGACCATAATGCATCACAAACAGTAAAACAGCTTGATTCATTTCAGTCAGCTTTATTGACAAATCGCACAGACGTGGCACACTGTGGTGCTAATGTAGGTGGTTGGCGTCTCGTCACCTGCAATGAAGATTGCGCTCCCATCCCTCAACAGGGGTAACAGTTTCCAGAGCATCTTCTGCAAGCAAAATGGAAAATAAAGTTAATACAATATTCAGGGCAGGGTGGCAGAGCACGGCACAGCACAGCGTACAGCCATAGACATTAAATGTACTTTTAACTTTGGTGCTCACTTATGCTGATTAGAACGGTGAGTATAGTACTATGGTCCAGTGTTTATCTAGCTGGTTAATACATTAATTGCAGGAAAAAATACATAAATAACTCTGATTCATACTTCTGCTTTCTTTGTAAAAAAATTACCTTATTTTCATTATATTTTAAAGAACCACAATCAAGCAAGCATTTCCATTAAACAAATATATTTAACACCTGGTCTGTATTAACAGACTGGTTATTGATTTGACACTGATTAAATCGATTGGAATCGTTCAATCAAAATTAATTGAATCAAAACAAATGATTCACCACCAGATCTTTTGGTACGTGAATTGTGATTGAATCAAAACCCGCATCAAATCGAGGCTGATTGAATCGAATCGAGGCTGATCGAGGCGAGGCTGATTCATTTACACTGAAATATCATTTCTGTAACCATGTTTTAATGAGCATATATAATATATATGCATGTTTCCATTTTTATTGATTTGACAAGTTCACCTCATATATTTAAATGTCGAATCAAACATGAATCGATTGAAATATTGGTTTTGATTCTTTGAATTGGAAGGAATCAATTCTCAAAATTGTGTCTGTGAATCAAACGGTGATTGAATCATTCAGATTCCAAAATGAATCATGATTGTAAGTAAACAAGGATGATCAATAACAATGTTTATTGTATATATAAAAGGCAAGAATAAGGATTAAGCCTTCACCGTTACGGCATCGTCACACATCATGTACCAAACTTAACTGCTGTTCAATGTGTGATATTGTTTGATTTAGAATACTTACCCTTCTTGCATAGGAAATTCTCTTGGACAAAACAGCGCATGTAACTTTTGATTAACTTTCAAATGTCAAAAATGTTTTGAATCTGACGATGCCGCAACGTTGAAAGCTTATTCCTTATTGTCTCGCCTTTTGTATATAAAATAAACATTACTGCCATGTTATTGATCATCTCTGTTTACTTATTCTCATTCATCATGGCAAAATAACCATAGAACACATTAAAAGAATCATGATTGGATCATTCCAAAAAAAGTTGAATCAATTCTGTGACTGTATCCAAAAGTTTGTGACTGTATCCAAAAATTGATGAACATGATCCTTCACCTCTTCATGATGTACATATATCGCTTACCTTGATACTTCGAGTTTTTCCACCATAAGAAGCACGCACTTTTATAAATAATAAATAAACCATTCAAAAGAAACACAAAAAGGCACACAACGCCATCATATCATATAGCCTTGCACAAAGCTCTACTACATTTGTAATGATAAAAGTGCGCCGATTTTGCCTACAGTGTTCTTCTGATGCACTGAGAGCTGATTGGTCGAGAGCAAGCGAAATCTGACGAATTTTCATGTAGTATGGAGCGTATGACATATCGGGAAAACAATTTGGCAGCCTATCGCCAGTTGTTCTTGCGTTACGCTGCCATATTGAAAGATATGCAGACATATTCTGGGGATAATACGGGGACGAAACACCGAACATCCAGACAATTATCGGTACACTCAGAAAAATAGTTGTACTCAAGGAAGTTTCCTTGAATCAGAGTGTTCTTTTTTTGGGTGTTGATTATAAAATGTAAGCAATGAAATATGGAGTGTTTCTTTTGTATATTATCCTGCTTGGGGAATAGCTTTTGGACTTCTAAAGCAATTTTGTGTATAGAGAATTTCTAGATAAAAAGCTGAAAAGTCTCGTTACACAGAACTTATCTGAAATTTAGTGGAATTGTTTAGTGCTATGTAAACAGGACTATTGATGGGACTCCCATTCCCACCCGTTTCAGCATATTTCACTTTTTGTGGTGCTAAAATAATATATGATCTGTCTCAAACCCGTTCCAACCCCTTACATTTCCAAAAATGGCTCCATTCCCACCCATTTCCATCCCGTTCCATGGGTTCCATGGGGATTCCCATTCCACGAAGGGCTCTGCATTATGCATGATCATGATTGCATAGATGTGTTCAGTTTCAGTCGAGTATGCCAGTGACTCTGACTCGGGGTTTATTCGGTTTCAGTCGAGTCTGCCGGTGATCCTGACACACGTGCCGGCCGGCTGTGGCAACAAGGTCATTCAGCAGCTGGACCAGGCCATCAAATCAGGTATGATGCCCCGTGCCGGTCAAATCGGTTATGTTGCCCCGTGCCGGTCAAATCGGGTATGTTGCCCCGTGCCGGTCAAATCGGGCATGGCGCCCCGTGCCACCCCGCTGAGCTGGGGTGGGACACCACACACAGAGAGACCCCGGCAGGGGCGCCCATGTGATAGTGTCTGGTACCAGACACAATAACATGGGCGCCGCAGCTGATAGCTCGTACGAGACACTATCACATGGGCAGCCCTGCTGATAGCTCGTACCAGGCACTATAACATGGGCGCCGCAGCTGATAGTTCGTACCAGACACTATCACATGGGCAGCCCTGCTGATGCTCGTACCAGACACTATCACATGGGCAGCCCTGCTGATAGCTCGTACCAGACACTATCACATGGGCGCTGCAGCTGATAGCTCGTACGAGGCACTATCACATGGGCAGCCCTGCTGATGCTCGTACCAGACACTATCACATGGGCAGCCCTGCTGATAGCTCGTACGAGGCACTATCACATGGGCGCCGCAGCTGATAGCCCGTACGACACTATCACATGGGCGCCACAGCTGATAGCTCGTACCAGACACTATCACATGGGCGCCGCAGCTGATAGCTCGTACCAGACACTATCATATGGGCAGCCCTGCTGATAGCTCGTACGAGACACTATCACATGGGCGGCCCTGCCGGGGTCTCTCATCCCACACGGGCGGCCCTGCCGGTATGTGGTCTCCCACCCCAGCTTATAGCTGGGGTGGGTGATAGTGTCTGGTACGAGGAAGGTCAAAATCGAGGTATTTTGGTTGACGGGCCATACTTTCCATTTGAAGACTTAGATTGCGACTATTATGGCACAAAGCGCTCTCAGAGGTATAATACATCTCCCGCATAAGTTAAATTGATATTGTAATCAAAGGTCAAGGTCAGGCCACAAAAGGTCACTATTGGCAAGAGGTCTACGAACGTCATGCGACACATGCTATATGGGTTATTTTACACGTGGAATTCGATAGCAGTAGCCATTTTCACTTCCTATATAATTGTCCTTAGGTAAAGTTCAGGTCAAGGTCAGGTCGCATAAGGTCAAACATTTTAATTGATTAATATAAATAAAACAGGCATGTTTATAGACCAGTTTTGTCTCAGAAATACAGTGGTGGCATTTATGCAGGCATGTATCCAAGCCCCCCCCCCCCTCCGTTGTCTTCCCCCGTGTTTCGTTGTCTAAAAGCATAGGAAAATACTACAGAAAGTTTTCCTGACATACAACTTTTGGGTTCAAATGGCAACAAATTGACCATACTAACCTATACAGAGTAAGACAGTCATATAATTCCTATATATCAGCATCGTCAGAAACCGTAGATAAATATGATATAATCGTTTTTTGATAATTCGTTTTTTTGTATTTGTAATATGTCATCTCAGGTCAGATCACGTGATTTTATTATGTGGCCATTTAAAATTCAGATTTTTTTCCATACCAGAATCAACTTTGGTGCATAAGTATTCGATGGTAAAAAAATTGGAGATATGTTTTTTTTCTCAAAATACTGTATTTATATTTGTGTATTTGGAAACATCATGGTCACCACTCACACCAGTACGTCTTTGGTAATAACTTTGGACGTAATTGTGCCAGAGAGCTTAACTCAACAGCATTATATTTGCCTTGTTGAGCTGCATTCAATGATGCATAACATGACCCCTGCAGGTCACTACATGACATCAAGGTCACGTGACCTGAGGTTGATTTCCCAAATATCCTGGCTTGATTATACAATATATAATTTGTTGGCATTTTTCGTTTTATTTGACAAAGTTGTACATTGTTATCTCTAGAAGACACCTTTAGCTACTTTTACAGCATTCTCGGTCTGCAAATAGGGATGGCAACATTTGATTTCTTGAGGATCCACAGACGCCTCTATAAACACGAAATATTGAATTATGTCATCACGTGATCTTGATCACTGGACACTGAGTGTAATATTTGACACAAGATTCGAAGGCTATAACTCGAAAACCATTCGACGGACGAAGCTGAAAATTTCACAGCGTGAATGTACGACCCAGATAACCCCGACACGTATTTTCATCGAAATATGAGAAGTAGGTAGGGTGTCTTGGTCGATCTGACGTGGGCTGCATCGGGTGACCTCAGGTACCTTGAGGTCACAGAGCGACTACAAGACTCATGTTATATATCATTGAAATCAGGTCGACAAGATAGACATAGTGCCGTTGAATTTATATCTCTAGCACAATTACGTGCCAAGTTATTACCAAAGACACGCTGGTGACCATTCATTTTTCAAATACAAAACTATAAATGCAATATTTAGAGAAAACAAAACATATCATCTCCAATTTGTTTACCATCGAAGACCTATGTATCGAAGTCGATTCTGGCATGGGAAAAATCCGACTTTAAATGGCCACATTATAAAATCACGTGATTTTATATAATATCACGTGTTGAAATAAAAATAAAATAGACAAGTATTTATATCATATTAATATATGGTTCATGATGATTTAATGATATACTGTGTAACAGAGGATTTGCAAAACATAACAGAGGATGTCTCCTCTCCCTAGCTCAGGATGGCTAGGTTTCTATTTTGGATCCACGACACAGTCCGACACTTGGCGCTTCGAGTATCCATCACGCTGCTCCCGTCGACGGCCAGCGCGCAGGTATCGGGCCAGCTCCGGGTCGGCCTCCGGATCGCGACTGGGCAGCTTGTCTGGCTCCTTGAGGGCTTGGGCTTGGGCTTGCATTTCTTCATATAACGCCCTGTAGACGGCCAGCGGATTTGGGCGCGGTGGAGGAGCGCTGGCTGGCGTTGTAGGCCCGTCGAGGTTAAGAAGGTCATCCAGGATCTCGTTGGCTGAAGGCGTCGGTGTTTGACTGTGCGGCTGGTCTGTGGTCAAGTTAGCCAGTTGGTTGGTCGGGGAACGCGCACACGCGTTGTTTGCTGCTGCCACAGGCTGCCGGGTCACGACGCCTCGCATAACATTGCCGCTGGCGGCCGCCAGTTGTAGAGACGTGCTGTTGCCGCGCACCACGGCGATGGACACGCGCTGAAACAAGAACTCGGTCTCCCGCCTGTCGCCGGTCTCCTGAGTGATGCGCCGACCAAGTTCCTTCAAGAAGGAAAGAGTAGATTGGCCAAGCACACCACCCGTTTCGACGGCGACGGGCTGGAACCGGTATCTGCGGCCGAGCTCAGCGTAACGGCGTTGCTTGCGTCCTTCCGCAGCGGCGGCATCGGCACCAGCCTGGGCTGCAGACGCGCTGATGACGGAGGCAGCATAAGTGTCCGCACATGTAGAATCCCACAAGAGGCACTTGCCCTCAGCGAAGGGACAGGTGGTCATGCCGTCCGGCCGTCTACCGTCGCCACGGTCCAGTCCCGGTGGCTCCAGCACAGACGGCATGCCAGTGCTCAGGAGCGCTCGTTTGATGACGTCATTGAGAGCGGCGTGGCGCGGTAGACGGCCTGCGCTCAACTGGCACGACAGTGCGTGCAGACCTCGAGCCTTCATCAGTGCTCCGCATCGACAGCGATGCGGAGCGCAGGCGTCAGCGCCAACTCGCAGGGCGACAGCGGTGCGCAGGGTGTCGCGGTCCAGCAGTGTGCCGATGCTCGCCACTGGAAATGCGTTCAGCCAGGCGCCGGAGTGTGGCTGCGCTGCAGCGCGAAGTCGGGCCCTGTCGACGTCGCTGGAGCAGGTGTCGAGGAGCTGATTGGCCACAACGGTTGCCGCGGCGTGGTCCCACTTGTGCTGGTGATGCTGTTTAGTGTCCTCAGGCGGCTCGACACCAGTGACCCGCCACCAGTCCTCGAGCAGACCCGTCTCCAGGCGCCCCAGACTCTCTACACTGGGCGCGCTGATGTCAATGATGAGAGAGCGGGAAGACCTTAGGGAGGCCAGGTAGGCTGGTAGGGCCAGATCAGACACTGTTCGGACACCGAGACCACCCAGACGTGCCGGCAGAATCGCTTGTCGCCAGGAATTGCCATGCAGGTCAACGTTGGTGATCATGACGGCACCGCGACGGACGACCTCGTCGATTCTAGCTAGCAGAGAGGGGTGTTGGTACGCGGGGGCGCTGCGCAGTAGGTACAGAAGCCTTGGTGCTGAGACGTAGTTCTTAAGTAAGAAAAATGCCTGGTGCGCCTCTTCAAGCTTTTGCACTCTCTCTACGAGTCGGCTCACCATCTGCTCCCCACTCAGTAGCTGCTCCCGTACTTGTTCTGCGCATATTGGGAATCCCAGCAGCTGCATGCTGTGGACGTCAGTTTCACGGACGTCCGGCAACACAGTCCGCAGAGTGTCCATGGCGATGTTGCGCGAATGGGACGCGTCTGCTCCCAACAGGATGATTTCGCATTTGGTGCTGTTTATCTTCAGTCCTAGCTTCTCAAGACTGGTTTTGATGCGCTGGATCTTTCTGGTGACGAGCTCCAGCGGTCCTCCGAGGGTAGCGTCGTCCAGGTACCAGACGTTAATGTCGGTGTCCGCCGTTTTAGCGACGTCGTCCACAGCCAGCGCGAATAGGAGTGAACTGAGCGGGTCTCCCTGCTGTATGCCAGTGCGAGGCCAGATCTTCTTGCTGTCAATGTAGAGTGGTGAGGCGCTGCTGTAGGACTGCCACAGGAGAGGGTAAATGGCAGGAAGACGAGTACGCACCGCTTCTAGCATGGAATCGCGCCGCACCGTGTTAAAAGCATTGGCCATGTCGAGCTTGACAATGACATCCTGCTGGTTGGACTCAGCGGTGGCCGTGACGAAGCTCCTGACTGCGTGTACAGCTGCTTCACATCCGGAACGCGTGGCCACTCCGAGTTGAGCTGGCCGAAGTTCGGCGCCGATGCGTGAAGACGTGCTGGAGACGGCAATCTTGGCGGCGATGCGCCGATACACGCTGCCGATTGCAATCGGCGGTAGGCCGCCGTCCTTCTTTCTAAGCGCGATGAGGGATGCGCCGTAGAAAGCTTCGGCAGCGAAGTCAGGAATGTGGCCGCTGATTGCAAGATTCGTCACCCTGGTGAGCGCTGTGAGGAGTCGTGCTCCAGCTTCTGACGCCGAACGCGACACGAGGAAGCGAAGGTGGACAGGCCGGATGCCGTCTAGGCCGGCACTTGAGCTGGGCGGGAATGAGTTGATAGCTCGCAGAACGTCGGCTTCGGTTGCAATCAGTGGAGCAACATCGCCAGTGGGTGGCCGGAAGTCGCGCAGGTCGGCAGGTGGTTCAGGGTGTTTATCACTGATGCAGGTAACAACTTCGTCCGATGGATGCGCGAACGAGTCGTCGGATGTTAGCACCCGTAGAGCGCCGCGCACGTCTCCGTCGGCTAGCTTTGATGATGCTCTGCGAGACATGATCTGTACAGTCGTTCGGCGGGCAGCCGCGGGCGGGGCGCACTGAGCGGGCTGAACGTCAGGGACTTCATTACATTCTTCATCGCAGGCGATGTTGCGGCGAATTTCAGCTGCGTTTGATAATTTGTGTGGCTGCTTGCCGGAGAAATCGACGCGAAAAGTAGCGTAAGCGAAGCCTAAAAAATATTTCCAGGCTGCTTGGGTACCCTCCGAGACCGCCGCCGTGATGCGCTGAGCGAGAGCACCGGCCACTGCAATGCGAGCCGCTTTAGGGATCTGGGGAGCAAGCGGCCGTTGCGCCTGAGGCCTGCGATGTAGTCTGCCAGCCCGATTGCGTCCGAGTTGTTGTCGGCCTTCCCGAAGTTGGGACAGCGCTCGCCGAAGCGGCAGTTGTTGCAGTGTCTGCCGTGTCTCACACAGCTACATGCGATGCAGGGCTTTGTTACGCATCTGCAGCATATGGTGGAGGGTTGGGACTGGGAGTGTAATTCGAAGGCCTCTGGCCGAGATACGGTGGGGCTCGAGTTAAAGTCGGTGTTGGTCCTCTGCGCGGCTTGAGCGAGCGGTGTGACCCCGCGGCCGGCCTGCTCGGATCGTGGCCCATCTCTGGATGAGCGCGCTGGTCGGTCGAGGCCCGGGTTCATAGCACTTCATCGCTTGTTCGTTACGTTTATTAATAGTAAAATTAAGATTATTTATATTACTGTTGAGCTGATTATTTAGATTCAGCTGCTGCTGAATTCAAGGTTTCGCCAACAAATCTTCACGCGACTCACCTGGAAAAATCGAGCGCCGTTCCCGAATTTAACAGGACTTCGAAACTTGGCCTAGTTCAAGGCCATAGATACTAGTTTAATAATATATAGATACTATAGATATGGCCATAGATACTATGCCTAGTTTAATAAATACCAAAGTTTCGATATTTTTACGCACCGAAAAAACAAATCAAATCCAGTTTTAACCATAATATTCTCATACCAATGAAAACTCCGTTATTCACACTTTCAAACGATGCTAAAATTATATAGCCTTATCAATGTCTCAGCCATAAAATCACACGAAACCGGAGCACTACGAAACACGTCTAAGTCCTACGAAAATCAAAATATCAAAATGTAAAAAAGTAACGCCTAAGCATATATAAAATACTTTATCAATATGCTGACGCAGGTTATAAAGATGATATTAAACGGACATCAAAATTAAAGTGTTATTTCTTTACCCAAAGGTAAGAAGAATTAGCCTGTTTCAAACGAGGACGTTTGGCTTCTCCGTTATCACTTATCGTTTTGTCACAGCTCTCCGTGCACCGCTCACAGCTCTCCGTGCAGCTCTCCGTGCCTGTTGTTTACCGGGTCAGGTTTGTAACCTACTTCCACTTGTGTTACATAGGAATAGGATCATAAGACGACCAAATGAACCGTGTGAATAAATCTGGATAACCATAACGTGGTATAACATATCACCTTCAGAAAATACGGTTATACATGTAGCGTTCGTACGATCCTTTTCCTTTTTTATAAAAGAATTGACGACCCACTTGGTCGCCAACTCTTATGGACTCGCCAGCGAACACATTGGTCATATTAGCGTCCAGAGGTCATAGCTCTACCGGGGTTCAAAACACGGCCTCCCCAAGTGAGAGAGACGTCTTAACCACTCGGCTATTACACGCCCTTAGCGTTCGTACGATAATTTAAAGTGCTTAGTCACTAAATTATCCAAATGCGACGGACTTGTCGTATCACGTAAACCGGCCATTTTTGATGATATATATGTTTGTATGACTCGCATGATTGAGATGGGAGATATTGCCCGCTGAAAATTAACGTTTTGCACGACATTGCAAAATTGCCCTAGGCTGTAACTCGAAAACTATTCGAAGAACGTGGCAGACAATTTCACAGCGTGAATCTACGGCCCAGATAACCCACAAGGCATAGTTTTATT
>JAXIVJ010019746.1:0-15000 GCA_036785665.1 Chirona hameri | reverse complement strand
GACTCACGAGGGTCGTATCTGCAGGATAGCTGACAACACGGCCCCGGCCCTGTCACCTGTTCCCCCCTCCGACCGCTCGGTGTGCACTGTGCAGTGTTCTGTGTGAGATACCACCCCACGAGTGCAGCCGGTGGAACACCTCTCGCCATCGCAGACAGCGGGCTGGCTGTTCAAAGACCCCGCTGATGGCTCGTTCGCTGTGTTTCATGGTAGATGACCTCGCTGAGGTACTCTCGCCCGCCGGTGACTGTTCCACGTGTTTGGCGACCGCTCTGTGTTCCGGTCAGATTCATGTTCCGGTCAATGTGTACAGCGGATGCGCGAGCCGCGCTTCTGCCTCCCCCCCCCCCCCCCCCCCCCCCCCCCCTCGATGTGCTCCGTGTCGCTCGCGACTCGCGCGGTGTTCTGCGTGTGCTCTGTCGCCCGGCGCGCTGACGGCGCTCTCACCCCGCTCCGGTGTCCCGTCAAGTGTCAACCCCACGGCGCTGCGCCACCACCCAAGTCTGGCGACGGCACGTCACACACGGCCGGCGTTCGAGTGAGTCGCCATACTGTGGCGTCGTGAGTCGCCATACTGTGGCGTCCGATATTCGGTGTCCAGAAGGTAAATACATGTCTTGTTGTTGTACAGCCGGCTTTTACTGGTGGTTCGACGGGGAAATGGGTCATAAATGTGTTAAATGCGGTACGAAGGCAACCGGAGAAGAAGAAAAAGAAAAATCAGAATATCCAGTACATGTTACTAATTTGGCTAGTGGCAAACATAAGCTTTTACTACGCATTCGGTCCGTTCCGCCAGGCAGCTTTTCCGCCCGAATTCCGCCAGAATGTGTCGTCCTATATCACACAACAAACTCATAAAACACCCCTGACGACTCTTCTGGCAGGCGGTCACGCTCCCAAACAGACAAACAATACGCAGATGACACGGTAACTCACTGAAGATGATATTTTGGGGTGGATGGTCACGCCCTCATACATGCGTACAACGATTAGGTACAGACGGTCTCGGTCATTCAAGAAACATTAACAATATGCATACCCCGGATGGTCATATCCACTCAATGAACACGGCCACTCATTCCACTCGGAGGCGGTCATATCCACTCAATGAACACTGCCACTCATTCCACTCGGTGGCGGTCATATCCACTCAATGAACACTGCCACTCATTCCACTCGGAGGCGGCGTCATATCCACTCAATGAACACTGCCACTCATTCCACTCGGAGGCGGTCATATCCACTCAATGAACACTGCCACTCATTCCACTCGGAGGGCGGTCATATCCACTCAATGAACACTGCCACTCATTCCACTTGGAGGCGGTCATATCCACTCAATGAACACTGCCACTCATTCCACTCGGAGGCGGTCACTTCCACTCAATGAACACTGCCACTCATTCCACTCGGAGGCGGTCACTTCCACTCAATGAACACTGCCACTCATTCCACTCGGAGGCGGTCATATCCACTCAATGAACACTGCCACTCATTCCACTCGGAGGCGGTCACTTCCACTAGCCGTTTTCACGAAGGATTTTGCGTTTGCGGCAATTGGGGCGTTTGGGGCGTTTGGGGGCGTTTGGGGCGATTGGGGCGATTGGGGCGATTGGGGCGTTTGGGGTAAATGGGTGTATAGCTTGTAAGAACACGGCTTTTCCCAGACATTTTTGGTATCAATCACAATGTTATGAATTAATGTATAAGTATATGCTCTTACAATGCAATATTTACCGTTAGTTTGCTTTGAATATTCAAATTCATCAGCAAATCTGGCAATTTTGGGTTGTGTTAGTTCCTTCTACAAAACATACCGCAAACGCCCTATAAAAAGGCTAAAAGTATACTAGTATACTAGCTTTGATTAAATAAAATACGCAGTTGACAGGGCAAAATTGTCAGGGCAAAATTGAAATTGAAATTGAAATAGTCAGGGCAAAATTGAAGATATTAATGACAAATAAATATAATATTATGATGAAAAATGAAATAAAATGTAAAAAGCATAGACAGACCTTAATTCAACGTCGCTACGTTCCGCTGAGATCGTCCAATTTAGAGCGCGGTAACATCGTTCGTTTCCGAAAACCGGAACAATCCTTACGCATTTCGAATTACCCCAAATGGCTTTGATTTGATTCATTGATTAATTGATGAATCTCACAAAAAGCTGAAAAGACCTCAGAAAAAGCACTTATAAACCCATGAAACATGCGGGGTTTCTGCAGCCACTGGTACTGAAAACTCAAAAATGGCTGCTCTAAATCGAACGGACGCCATTGCTGGGCGCAGACCAAGGCTCTGCGCATGCGCAACGTCACGTCAGGCGACCGGCCAGCGCCGGAGCCACTGCGGCCGGCTGGTTGCCATGGTGACCAGCCTGCCGGCGCCGGAGCCACGTGTGCAACGTGACGTCAGGCGACCCGCCGGCCCGTCGCCATGGTAACCGGGCGGCGGCGCCTGCGCAGAGCCAGCGCAGAGCCGGAGCCAGCATTCCCGTCATCTTACAACAAATGATCAAAACGAAATCGCTAATTATCATTAATCCTTGCTTTCAAAAGTGAATATGACTGAAAATATGAATGGACTAATTCATCTAGTTTTCATTGAAATAAGCTATTATTCCTGAAAACCATGTCGTTACAAAATATGACTATTTCCCGAACCCCGCACTTCCGGTATTCGAGCAAGATGGAGTCGCACCAAACGCCCCAAACCGCCACAGCCATCTGGCATCACCAGAGCTAGTTTAAGATGAAATTGTTAATTTTAAGTAAACTATGGTGTTATCATGAAATTGGAATTTCCAGAAAAATGCATTAATTCATAAAGTTGCGATTGATACCAAAAATCACCGGAGAAAGCCGCGTTCTTACGAGCTATAGACCCAATCGCCCAAACGCCCCAAACGCCCCAAACGCCCCAAACGCCCCCAATCGCCCCAAGCGCCCCGCCCCAATCGCCCCAAACGCAAAATCCTTCGTGAAAACGGCTACTAAGAGAGCACTGGCAACACACATATGTACACACCAACGGCTACACCCACTCGCGGTAAGTGGTGTAGTGGATAATGAGCTCGTCTGGTGACCGAAGGTGTCAGCTTCGAGCACATTATCTCCCACGATCGCCGTCCATGTGTGTGTGGGTGTCCTCCCCGACCGTCACCATATAGAGGAAGGTGAAACGTAAAGCCCCAATGAATAGCATACCTTTACCTCTCGGCGAACGCTGGCAATACATATAGCCCACATGTGCGACCACGGTTACCAGCCGACTCTGACAGCCCCACCAGACGGTCACATTCACACACAGAGAGCGCTTACGACTCTCAAGTATACGGTGGCCACCTGTCATTCCATATCGGTTCATTCGGTGTCGGGTTAGCTGGCCGACTCGCTCACCTGTGTACACGTGTCCGGTGTGTCGGAGGTGTCCCCCTGTTCATATCGGAGGTATCCCCCTGCTGATATCGGTCAGCTCAGAGCATCACACACACACACACACACACACACACACACACACACACACACACACACACACACACACACACACACACACACACACACACACACACACACACACACACACACACACACACACGCGCGCGCACGCGCCACGCACACGCACACGCACACGCACACGCACACGCACACGCACACGCACACGCACACGCACACACACACACACACACACACACACACACACACACACACACACACACACACACACACGCACACACACACACACACACACACACACACACACACACACTGACGCTAGTCTCGTCAGCGGCGACAAGCGCCGACGTGGCCGTACCGGCAGTTTTGACAGCGTGATTTGCGGGAAGTTCCCAGTCCAGTTGTCCGGTTCGGAAAGTTTCCAGACCAGTCGCAGTTGTCTAGTGTTTCACCCTGAACACGCAACTCAACATGGCGCCTGGATCAAACCGCCTGACCGGGCCGCCTGGTATCAAACTCCTCCACAGCCGCCCATGAGGGGTTCGCGATCATACCCTGCACGTGCGCACAACACGCCCGGCGGTTCCTCGTTTAGCCCTGCACGGCATGTAAGATTCCCACTGACCCTCCCACGCACGCTGCGAATAGATACCCGAATTGCCGGCCTGGTTCGGTTTCCGGTGACTGGAAATACGATATGGTGACTTGCGCCGTCGCTCGAAAATGCGGGCGCTTTTGATTTGGATCGCTTGCGGCTTGCGGGGGATAATGCTGCTTGCTTGAACACAGGCGTTGTCCGACTGGGAGACGCGGCGGCCCTCGTAAAGGTTACTACAGGCACGACACACTGAGACGCCACACGGCACTGTGGCCCTGCACAACACACGGAGATTGGCGACTGCGGAGAACACATTAGAATGATGAAAGAAAGCATTGTGAAAAGTTATTTTTGCGTTGCTAAAAATATCCCATGGGGACTTTTTTATACACGATGTGGGGTGAAGTTCCATTGTCATAGAAATAATTCATCGCCGACAAACGACTTTTGGTACCTGGCAGTTGGTGCAAGCCAACAGAGCGTTTAGTCTATGTTTAGATCTACGAACAGTAGCTCAGACGATTTTGAGATTAGACGGAACAATGCCAGGCCAGGCGAGGAGCAATGGGTGGGTGATGCTATCACACAACCCATGGCCCATAAACAGCTGCCAGCAGGCTAACAGTCACTCGCTGAACACATGCAGATAATTTGTATGACCTTTATTTGAATGTGAATACTCCACTGGAGAAACCATAAGGTCACAAGTACCTATAATTAATTTATCTCTGACTTTGTTGTATCAGTGTCAGGTCAATTTCGTGACCTCTCCATTATAAGTCAGTGGGAAATATTAAAATGCTTACTATTCAGAGAATATGTTTTCGATCAGGCAAATTCTTTCAGCATCATGTTATTTTAGCTCATTATTGATGACCCATGTGCAATTATTGCTCTGTGACCTCTGCAAGGTCAGCTGAGGTCATCTCGGGTCACCAGCACTTTTTTGCCAATAACTATTGATATAATAAATATATAGACGTGCAAATGACACCACTGTGTTTGTCTCGTCGAGTCGCGTCACCCCATGTACAACATGTCCTACTTGGGCTTTGTCAAGAGCTTTCAAGCATTTTTTTATCTCGCTTCTTTATAGCCCCTTTTAGTTTTAATTGTTAGAGGGGGTGCCATTTTGACCCCCCCCCCCCCCCCGCCAAGGCGAAGTTGTTTCAGAGGCACACCGATATTTGGCTTAGCTCAATATTGAGGTCACCAGAGGTCAGTCATTAAAGGTCAAAGGACTCGACGAGACAAACACAGTGGTGTCATCTGCACGTCTATATATCTATTATATCAATAGTTATTGGCACAAAAGTGCTGGTGTCCTGAGCTAACTTCAGCTGACCTTGCAGAGGTCACAGAGCAACAATTGCATCTGGGTCATCAATAATGAGCTAAAATAACATGATTCTGGAAGAATTGGCCTGATCCAATGCATATTATCTGAATAGGAAGCATTTGTATATTTACCATTTACTTATATTGGGGAGGGTCGCGAAATTGACCTGACTTTAGGTCACTGATACAAACAAATTCGAGATAAATTAATTGTAGGTACTTATGACCTAACGAAATCCTGCGAGGTTTCAATGCTCTCGTACAAAAACTGTGGCTTTGGCACGACCACAATTTTTTTTGGAGGTAAGGTCACTTGACGTGGCCCGGTGACCTGACCTGTAAAGACCTGAAGTTAAAACTTTCACAAAATGTGGGTAATTGATGCCCAAATATCTGTGTCAGAGTGGTCCCTGGTGACGCTGCACGCCGCCGTTTTCTCGCTATTTGCGAAAATCTAAGAAGGGTCAACATGACTCCTCCAGGACTCACCAGGGCGAGGCCTATTGCTTGGACGGAAAATAATGGCATTTATATAAAACACCTATCCGCCATTTTTTGCACACTACCAGATGACACCATGAAGTAAATTTTAAAAAGGAAACAAATAAAAAAAATGATTGCACTTTTGTCAAGGTCATGCAAGAAGGTAACCTAAGGTCACTCGAAATAACCAGTTTGAATTACACGAAAACATAAATAAAAATTACCAGAATGTTCTTCAGCTCAAGCGGAGTCGAATGATTTATAGGTTTGTTAAATTTAAACAACTCAAATTGGTCTAAAAATGAAAAACAAAATTTAGTTTGTATCACCTGGTGAAAATGCCGCAGGCTATATCTCCATAGCCGTTGGTCGGAGTGAGCTGAAAATTGCACCGGCGTGTTCTGAGCCCCAATTACCCCCTGAACAAAGTTTTGTCAAATTCTGAGATTTAGGGTGTTAATTTGCCACTTTGGTGTGTCTATTTGTCGTGGAATGCCCCAAATGGCAGCTGAAGTCTTGTCTTTGCAATGAGATAAAAATGCAGTATCGAAGACACAACGTAACGAAACTCATGCTATCATCGCCCTTCTATACGTTGTGCTGTAATCTGTGAATTTTACACTGTTCCTTGTCATTTCCTTTTCTGTTTCAACCTGTCTGTCGAGTAGCGCATCGCCCCAGCTGGCAGCAGCGCGCCACAGACAAGCGCATCGCCCAGCTGACAGAGCGCGCAACAGACATGTCATGTTCGCTATCCGGCTATACGCATTCATAACGACGGGCTCTGAAAAACCTGTGGATGTTCCCGACTGTGGATGTGGATGTGGTTTACTGTGGATGTTCCCAAATTCAGTTTATGGTCTAAGTCTATGGCCCAGAATCAGGCCATTCGTACCCACCTAATAACGTTATAAATCGGGATCGGGTTTGGGCCCAAAACAGCGAGGAGTTGCAATCACCGAGACGGTAGGGTCAAGAGGCCTCCTGAAAGTCCTCGTCTGGGGCATGACGAGCTACACAGGCCTATCTGACCCGCATCGCGGCCCGCGGCCAGACAGTCACTGCCGACTACTATGCCAAGGAAGTGCTAAAAATGGCCAGAACGTAAGCGATGCTGCGAAGAAGGGAAATAGCCTGCCAACCGATGCCAAACTCCTGCCGGACATGTCTAGAGCATTTTGTTTTCAACAAGACGGCGCTCTAGTCCATCACGCCAAGAAGACCAAGAATTGGTGTCGCAGTCACTTTCGGGCTTTTGCAGAGAAACCAGGCAATGGCCCTGGCCTGCCACCGATCGAAAATCTGTATGCAGTCATAAAGGACGACTCCAACCAGATGAAGCCCGCTACCTCAGAAAAGGCCCTGGCACAAAACCTCCAAACGGCATGGCGGATACTCAACGCACACACACTGGACAACCTGATGAGCGAGGTGCCGGAGCACAGGCGGGAGTGTTTCCGAGTTTGCGGAGATGCATAGGGAAAAGATCATGAACCACACTTATCCTGCCTGTTTTTTTTTTAAATTTAACAAGAAACAACCGCTCATCAATTTTGGGACACCCTGTAAAGACAAACGAAGCATTAGTACTCAAAGACAACCTGAACGAATAACAACGAATATGCCTAAGGAAACTGTAACTAGTCTTTCCAACTTCCCTCTCTATTACCAGGAATGACAAAGCAAATAAATTAACATGTTGGTTACCAAAGACTCCGAAACGTGCATTGATAAATTATCATTTGTATCATTGATGTTTTGCATCTATGCAATACAATGCATTTTCGATTCATCAGATACTTTTTTCTTGAAGAAATGTCCGATATCCATGTCAGCTCCCTTTGTTTCATAGTCTTTTGAAGCACATAAGTAGATATGCAGCTGCGACAGGGATGGAAGTACCATAAACACCGCCGCTGTTTCCTTTCAGCAAGCAAAAAAAGTGTGCCGTAAACAACTAATAAGGCACATTTTGCGCTATGATATGCTTATATTTTCTGCTACCGAAATTCCATTTAAATTCCTGCTTACTTCACTTCAGGAATGCAAAATATGATTCCTTGATTCCTTGATTCCTTCCATTCCACTTCGACTTTTTCCAAATGCCTTTTAACACGCGCCCTGGAAGGCCTCTGATAATTACATGCACTGGAGTGCATGTAATTATCAGAGGCCTTCCAGGGCCTCTGATAATTACATGCTCTGATAATTACGCTCTTGTGACGCCAGTGCCTAAGGGCAAAGGCTCAAGTGAACCCAAGAACACCAGGCCTATTTCCATTCTACCTGCTGCTATGAAAATCGTCGAACGTGTTGTGCAAAACCAACTCGTTACTTACCTTGAAGACTGCCACCTCCTCTCTGACGCGCACCACGGATACAGAAGGCGCCATTCGACTGAGACAGCGCTGCACGTTGTCACAGATAGAGTACTTAGAGCGATGGACCGCGGTGAGGTGTCGATTCTTGTTCTATTGGATCTGTCCAAGTGTTTTGATGTAGTGCCTCATGAAGAGCTTCTGCAGAAGTTATCTCTGTACGGCATCGACAACCGGTGGTTTCATAGCTACCTCACCGGCCATACGCAGCGGGTACAGCTGCGAAGTAGGACTGGCGACAGCAGGGCCCTCTCTCAGACCAAGCCTAACAATATCGGTGTGTTTCAGGGGGGTTCTCTGAGCTGTATACTGTTTATGCTGTATGCGAATGAGCTGGGCCTCTATGTACCCGATAGTGTGACGGTTGTACAATTCGCCGATGACACCCAGCTCTTGATTAGCGGGAAGAAAAGTGATATTGAGTTACTGGTCAGGACTATGGAAGACGCGTTGTCATGGCTGTATCAGTGGTTTTGTACAAATGGCATGAAAGTTAATGCTGCCAAAACTCAAATGGTTGTGTTAGGTACCCCTGCTATGCTCAGGAATATGCCACCTGTTGTGATTAGCTTTTGTGGCTCATCTGTGCAGGACAGTCGTGTCATCAAAAACCTCGGTATAGCCATGGATCGTCATCTAAACTACCAGTCGCATATTGACAACATGACTAGGAAGTGTACGGGTGTGTTGATGGCCCTCAACCACGCTAGACATGTTATCCCTAGATCGGATTCCGCCCCCTCATGATACCGATCGTCCAGGGCCTCGTGATATCAATTGTGAGGTACGGAATATCTGTCTACGGAACGTGTGGCGAGCTTCAAATGCGCAGGGTACAGAAGATCCTGAACTTCTGTGCTCGGGTGGTCACCGGACGGCGTCGGTACGATCACGTGTCTGATGTATTCCGATATTTGCGATGGATGAGCGCCGGTGAGTTGATGTACTATCACAGGTTATGTACGGTCCATAATGTGATTGCTACTGGACTACCTAGAGCACTCTCTGACACCATAGGAGAAACCGGCGATCAACGTCACACCCACGGAACCAGGAACTCAACTTCAATCACCTTGCCGCAAATAAGAACTGAAACCGGTCGCAAAACACTCAGCTACAGTGCGGTGCTCTCCTACAACCAACTGTCATTTGCACCACACAATACGCCTACGGCTTTCAGACGACAACTGAAGCAACACATGGCACAGCGCGGTTTGCATACGTAACTTGGATGGTCATGAGTTCTGGTGGTATTGTGCGTGTGTTGCGATCTGATGTGTGAACTGTAAATGTGTATTTGAGTGCATGTATTTGTGAGCCCATCTCAACCCTTATGTATCATGACGTGTAATAATGAAAAGCCACTGAGGTGGATTTATTACTAAATACACGAATCAGTGGGGCGGAATCCGCCCCCTCCCCCCTTTATGATATCGCCCCCCATAAGAGCTACAATAACGAAATGTGTAGGGTAGGAAGGTTCTGTAGGGAACTCTGTTCTTCGAAACTTTCATAACTCTAGGTCAATATCTTCAAGGTCAAATCGGGTCATGTATATATATATATATATATATATATATATATATATATATATATATATATATATATATATATATATATATATATATATATATATATATATATATATATATATATATATATATATATATTCTTTCTTCTTTTTCGGAATGAAGTTCATTTATTGTGCACATTCTCGCTTATAGCATGACAACAATGCTGTAACGGCGCAGTATAGTAGCATCAGGGACACATTCTCTCCGACACACGCTCACGCTGTGCACACGCGACAGTTCAGTCACACACTACGCATTATGTTTTTTTCCGAACATGACCCCCTCTAAAGTACACATTACAACATTCTGGGGGCCCACTTCACGGTTCAGCTCGTAAACGGCCTTAGAAAAGCAGGAAATTCCTCGTGTTGTCAAACACACCATACCACTTTTTTCTTACTTTTTCTACCTTAACATTTTTTTCTATCAGAAATTCTGCTTGATAATGTTGTTTAATTATTCCCTTGAAGGATTATAAACGTAACTGAGATAATCTTTCGCTTTGCCCTAGTTTACATGTTACTATATGTTGCTTAAGTAACAACATTATTAAATTTACGACGGGAGGCGCACCCGGGATGCCAAGCAAGATATTTTCATGAGACATACAATGTTCAGATAATTTAAAAGTGTGCTCTAATTTACTCATTTTTAGCTCCCAGAGGGGTTTCACATCTTCGCAGTCGCTGAAGAAATGTTGCAAGGTATCGACAGCAAAACAATTGAGACATAGCGGGCTACCCGTAATACCCCTGGTACATAGGAATTTTCTAGTGGGAATATATCGGTGAACAATTCTGAAGTGAAGCGACTGAATCCTGGTAGAATTGCTGCATTTATACGGGACAAGATGTATGTTACGCCAGCTGTGAACGTTGACACCTTCTGCTGCCCATTTTATTTCGGCTGTGGGTTGATGTCCAACGACAAGTCGTTTATAATAATGTTGACTTTTTACATATTTCGAAGACATTCGGGTGTATTCGGTAACGGGGAAGAAAATGTCCTCCCTATCTTCGCCTCCAACTGTACAGTTGGGACTTCTGTAAGCCAACTCTTTCCAATCCCTGGGAATCGCACTCGCTAACCCTATTTGTAACAAGGGGGGCGGATTCCGCCCCCCCCCCCCCCTCATGTTTTTCGCAGATATCTCCAGAACGGCTGGAAGCAGGCCCATGAAATTTTGGGACTTTTCATAGAATTGAATACCGCATTTGGAATCAAAATTTTGAGTTCTTAACCTGAACAGAGGCGGTTCCAGGGTACAGTTTTGGGTGGGTTCGGAGGCGATATTTGGCGATAATACGGAAATGCGATCTTCACGGTTTCTTCGTAACTGCCTCAAGTATGAAGGAGTTACATCGGTTCACAGTGATTTCAACAAGTGCAAATTAGTTGATGTTAATGAAATATAATTAAAATTTCATGGCAGAGGCGGTTTCAGGGGCTTGAAAAGGGGGGGGGGGGTTTCCAGGAAATATTAAATGCTTGGCGGGAAGCAAATAGAGCAATGTAAGGGGCATTTATAGTTATCAAGATGTAAAAGATAGCTTCTGCTTCCATTATTTGCATAATTTATTACATATAGAGTTTCAGGGGCGTGTTCAGGCACATGAAAAGGGGGGTGACTGGCTTGGTGATGACGATATGCCAGCGATAACGGCGCAATAGACGGTTAGCTTATAATTATATATGCACATATGAGGCCAGGAAAGGGAATACAGTCATTTTTTTGCAGAGGCGCGCTCAGGAATGGAAGAAAGGGGGTCATATTATTGCAAGGAAACTAAGAGGCATGGGCGTACAATGACATAACATACTGTAGTTTTCGGATGAAACACGCACCACAGGCTACTCTACGAACGATTATAAGCTAATAGGCGAGTCCAGGTAGGGTAAAAGGGGGGTAAGCAATGTTAATTGAAGTTGTAAGTGAAATAGTCACTGTTGACTAGTTAGTATCATAATAGCGGATAATATACTTATCAAAAGGTATTGAGCCGCCTCAGTTTGGATCCTGGATACGCCTATTATGAAGTACAACATGCAAAAAGGAACTATATACGATCAGTAACATATTTATAGTGCTGGGTAGCAACTTGTCTGCGGTTAATATTTTTCCCAATTTTACCCCCCTTTTTCACTAACCTGGTACCGCCTATGGCAAAAAAATATGATTTTTAACTGTTTTGCCTAATGTCACAATCACATACCATTTCATTTCTTTAAAAAAACATCAAAAAATTGTTTTATTACTCATTTACTTCACCCCCATATTGAGTGACCTGCACACGCCTATGATTTTTGAATTTTCAAACGCCACTGTTATATATCAATGTCTAATTCAATCTCTATCGATTCGTATTAATTGTGTTAAAATCGGTCGATAAACATGAAAGCTATGTGGGGTCAAAAATACCACTAAAATTTTTGGTTTTTGCCCCCCCCCCCCCCCCCCCCCCCCCCCCCTTTGCCCCCCTATCAAACATTTAAAATAAAAAAAATTTAGAAATATAGATCGTGTTGAGGGGAACCAAACGCCGTTTCATTTTTGAAAATCGGACGGGTAGATCTCGAGATCTCCGGGGGGGCGGAATCCGCCCCCCCCCCCCCTGTTACAAATAGGGGTAGCCAGGAGCCTGTTACAAATAGGGTTAAGCTACGGATAGAGAGGAAATCGATTCTTAGGCGTGGGAATTTATGTATTATCTGGTGATAATCCATAATCCTGTCATTGTTCCCAACAATGTCGTCAATGATAACGATGCCGCATCTGTACATAGCCTTCATAAATGCAGGTTTCGCATTGATTATAATTGCATCGTTATGCCAGAGACTTTGCAATCGGACTTGGTAAGCGCTATTCACTGGTGTTGCGCACAGATTGTGATAGCTACTTATAATGTCTTTATAAAATTTAGGGATTTTCAATTGCTGTAGATAGCTTTCACTCATATTATTTTTAATTAGATCATTTGCCTTGTATTCACGTAGGCGGCGTTGTAAAATTTGCCTCCATGGAGCGTCGAGGCAAGTAGCTATTCGTTTAATCCAAGCCAACTTGAGGGACGCATAGAAGCTGGAAATATCTAGTGCTTTCAAGCCACCTTTTTCCGTTGTCTGAAACAAGGTCTTTTTGGCAACTTTGGGAGGCCTTCCACTCCACAAAAAAAAATGCATGATTATTCTCTGGATTGCATCTAAGTCTGCCCTAGGGATGTGCGCTCACATTGCTAGATAGACAATCTGTGAAGCTAAAAGCGTTTTGGAAACCACTATGCGGCCTTTTAAGGTCAGGCTACGCTGTGACCAGGAGTTTAATGTATGTTTAATTTTGCGAATTACTGGAGCTACATTTTCCTCATCACATCGTTTTGTCGCACTGAACCAGATCCCGACGATTTTAACCATCGATACTGCTTCGATGTCTTGTATAGTATCACGGACGAATCGGTACTGCCCGAGCCAAAGTAGCTTTGTTTTGCGTAAATTAAATTCCAATCCGGAAGCCTGTTGAAATGTAGCGAGCATCTCAAAAGCATGCTCAGCTGACTTTGTGTTCCGAAGGAACAGAGTTCCGTCGTCGGCGTACTGGCTGATCTTAATCTCTTGGTCATTGATCACGATCCCTTTGATGTTATTCGCTTCCCTTATCTTAATCGCTAGCAATTCTACAGCTAGAATGAAAAGTAATCCACTCAAAGGTGACCCTTGAAATGTGCCTCTTGTACAGGGGAACCATTGTGATGTATAACCATTGTTCGAAACCGAAAGCTGCGCCCCGCTATACAGCAGCGTTACCCAGGATCGTAAGTTAGCACCAACATTAAAGCAATCAAGAGTGAACAGCATGAACTCATGCTCAAGAGAATCGAAGGCGCTTCTGTAATCCAAAGCAAGCAGAAGTCCTTCAGAATCATCCATGTTGCAATACTCAATAACATCCGCAACAAGTCTAAGATTTTCGCCAATGTACCGACCTTTTAAAAACCCTGTTTGGCTTCGATTAATTAATTTGTCTATAACCAGTTCGAGCCGAATCGCCATTACTTTCGCTACTAATTTATACAATACATCTAATAGACATATTGGTCTTCTATTTTCCAGTCTCCTCTGGTCATTTTTTTTTTGGAATGAGTGTCAAGACACCCCTTCGATGGGTAATTAAAAATTTGCCATTTTCTCTTGCTTCGTTGATATATTCTATTACTATGTCTCCAAGATCTACCCAAAAGGAAGCAAAAAATTCGGCAGAAAATCCTGATATCCCCGAGGCCTTATTACGTGCCATTTTTGAAAGAGCGACCTTACCCTCTTGTTTCGTAATGGGCCCTTCACATGCGGCTTTTTCTTTTTCGGACAAACGAGGAGCGTTATTGCCCGGGGCAAAACGCTTAAACTTGTCCCTGTTTATGTGCCTCGACGCATAAAGTGTCTCATAATAATCGGCACATTCTTTTAATATCGGTTTATTGCCCCTTACGATGGACCCGTCGTCCTTTCTAATTGCTGTGATCGCCTTTTGAGCAGTTTTCTGCTGTGCCATTCTAAGAAAGTACTTAGTTGATTTTTCACCCTCTTCCATCCATATTGACTGTGATGCGAGAATGGCAGCTTTTCCTCGTTTTAATTTTATCTCATCTAGCCTTTGGCGGCTCCTGTCATACTCATCCTTTACTTGATCGCTAGATGATTGCAACAATCCTGCGTCCAATTCGCTTACTTTATTGTATAAAAGGTTCTCTTCCAGTCGAAGTTCGCGCGCTAATGTTTTACTACGCTTAATTGCAATTACTCTGATGCTGCTTAACAGCATTTCCACCTTAACGACCTTGGCTATATCACCGTTGTATATGCCTACCTTGGTAGTCGCATCTATGATCTCGGACCTTACTGATTCAGTAAACTCATCATCTTCCAGCAGATTGTTGTTAAATCTCCAAATTCCTGGGCCGCGTTGCTCAGAGGCTATGTCTATATCGAGAACAACAAAGCTATGGTCACTAAGAATGCCGATAGACTCTGACATTAAGACCTTTAAAAGAACGAGAGCCACAATAAAATTACTTGACTTACTTGATGAGTTTGCTTTAGAAGATTGTTGGAGAGCTCAACACCCAACAACCAAACAGTTCACATGGCGGAGACCCGCCCCACTGCAGCAG
>JAXIVJ010019745.1:0-15000 GCA_036785665.1 Chirona hameri | reverse complement strand
GACAGGTGTGGTGTCCATTGAGATTGTGACCTCGATTGACCTTTCCAGAGGTCAACCGAGGTCACTGACCTCCGATGACCTCATATTACTTTTTTGGCTTCTGGCAGTTTCTAGAACATTTTGTGACTCTGATTTCAAATATGGTATCCATTTTACATAATTATATGTTCCACTGGGGTCATGCGCCCCACAGGTCAACCGAGGTCACTGACCTCAAATGATCTGACATGACCTGACGTTACCTTTTTATAATTTGGCAGTTTCTCGGACATTTTGTGACGCCGATTTGAAATTTGGCACCCATTTAGCATAATTATATGCTCATTCGCGATTCTAGCTCGATTAAATTCAATTTATACGCATTTACATTTTGGTTGAATTTTGGGTCATTGACATGACCTCAGAGGTTACCTATTGACCTACGACCTTAAAATCGAGTATCAATGGCTTCCTCTCGTGACAAGCAACACGCTCGTTTTTTTAATTGAAGCTCTAGCCCAATTAGGGGCGAAACGCTAGGGGGGTTGTACCCCCCCCCCCCCCCCCCCCCCCTGCACGGTCACGCACTGATCGGACGCTGCACGGGCGAGGGTTAAGGGGCGTTATTTACTTCTCGATTTTTGTTCTCCAGTATGTTATGTCACTAGATGGTTTAAAATTAATGCAATCTCAATTCAAGCTCTGGCTCTTTTGTTCCATTTGCTTCTCGTATTGATTGTTCAGGATCCATTTTTAATAAGCTCCGAAAAGCTTACTTCTCGAAATTGAGAAGATTGTAAGATGTCTTTTGTTGTAAATTATTTGCACCCACACGGTTTTATCCAACCAAAATAATCGACATTTCCAAATAGTTGGTTTCTGCTTTATTTGTTCATGCCCTATGGGTATAAAGTTAGGGAACATTTGTATCCTATTTTAAATTTCGAATATTTCAATGAGAGTCAGCTTGAAAGGTATCCTGACAATAGCCGTTTTCACGAAGGATTATTACGCTGAAAAGTTTCTGAAAGATTCTGAAAGTTTTGAAAAACTACACAACTTTTACATGCGGTTTTTGGCTAGAAATGTCCTTCATAATTGTGTAATATGTTGGTGAGAATAAAATATGGTGACAAAATTGCGGTTAGGTGGTAATAAGCAAGATAAGTATTGATATAGTCTTGCTGAAAGTTTCTGAAAGTTTTAAGAAGACTCTATCAATACTTATCTTCCTTATTACCACCAAACCGCAATTGTGTAAAAATATTGTATTCTTACAAACATATTACAAAATTATGAGGGACATTTCTAGACAGAAATTGCATGTAAAAGTTGTGTAGTTTTTCAAAACTTTCCAAATCTTTCAGAAACTTTTCAGCGCAATAATCTTTAGTGAAAACGGCTAATAGCTTAATGATCCATGGTCCACATACAATAACTTACAAAGCCACAGCGAATCGTTGCGGCTGGTGTGACCGAGGATGTGTTCTTACATGGCATGCGACTGACTGCGGCCTGATTCCGGTTCAGCTGCTCATTAATAGCGGCTGTCCTGCTGGCATCAGCGCTCTGCTGCTGTAGCACGGTGTCGATTCGGCTGGAGAGGGCACCCTGCGACGCCTCAAAGGTTTCTAGGCGTGCCGAGAGAGCACGAAACAGGTTGCTCTGAATCTTCTCGACGGTATCAAGCCGACTGGATGACTCAGTCTGGTATTTTAGCTGTGAGTCATAAATGGCCGCTACACTCGTTTCGATGCTAGCTAGGGCTTTGGCCACCTCCGCCAGCACAGCAGGCTCGACTCCGCGCTGCGTTCTCCGCGACGGCTGGAGAAGGCTCGACTCGGCGCTGACTGCGACTCCAGGTGCAGTCAGCGAGGGGCTGCAGAGTGCCGATCCGAACAGGACACACGCGACAAGCAGCACTGGCAGCATGGCGGACGGCTGTGTCGGGGCAGCAGTTCTGCTGGCGGTCACGGCACGACTGGAGTACAGGCAGCCGGCTGATGATATCAGCAGCTCTGCAGTGTTTATCGGAATGGTTAGGACGGCCGTCCCAGATTCTGAGACAGCTGTGTGTTTATCGACTAACGTGGGACGGTGGGCCCAGGGGAGATGCATTGACATTCACCCTGGCGAGTGCAAGCTGGTCAGGGTAAACCATGGACATGATTTGTAACTCTATAACACAAACACGAACGCGAACCTGTTGAAGTAGAACTGAGACAGCACTGGAGACCTACGACACGGTCGCATAGGCGGATCCAGGGGGGGAGGGGGGGGGGGCAAACGGGGCCATGCCCCCATAGCGAACATAGCGAAGTTGAGCTGGTATCTCACTAAAATGTTAAATGTAAGCATGGGCGTCGCCACCACTAGGGACACTAGGGACATTGTCCCTAGTAATTTTCAAATCCTCAAAATCTACTAAGGACTTTCCCTAGTAAAATTCGAAACTGCCTTTGCTGGGGTCATGCTGGGGACACGGGACATGTCCCTAGTAACTTTCAGATAGATAACCTCAACATCATCAAAAGTTGAAGTACACATGAACTTGTATTTTCCAAGTAACGTTGAGACCGAGGCGAGTGGCGACGCCCTTGAAGGCACAGATTTGGCCGTACGTGGTCGCATAGGCGGATCCAGGGGGGGGGGGGCAAACGGGGCCATGCCCCCCTCCCAAGACGGTCAAAGGGGGGGGGGGGCAAACTATGTTCCCCCCCCCCCAAGACAAGTCTAATGCACGCTTAAAGGGAAATAATGACCTTTTGATTTTGTTAGCAACAATTTCTTAGGCTCCCGTTATATTTTTAAAATTATTTTATTTAAATTTAAGAATTAAATAAAATTATTCCCAAATTCAAAGTTGTAAGTTTGGAAGAAATACAAAACAAGTACCTTGTGTACATCATGAAGGTCATTGACAAATTCGTCCTTCCCTACCATTGTTAACATCGAGTGCGGCATTTGTGGAGCCTCTGTGACATTTCCGATCAAACTGAGCGCTGCTCGGACACCCGCTAGTAGCGCTTTCGTTCTCCATGGCAACCAGGCGTCAGCCAATCAAAAGCCAGAAAGGGAATACGTTCTGGCTTTTCATTGGCTCACGCCTGGTTGCCATGGAGAACGAAAGCGCTACTAGCGTGCGTTCGAGCAGCGCTCTGATCCGTGAAGCAATCCGTGAAGCATCCGTGATGCATGACTGACTATCAGTATAAGTCATGAATAACAACAACATGCAAACTATACCAACTCGAATAAAATAAGAGCGGAATGAATTGAATCCCAGGCAAGCTAGTATTCGCAAAGCACTCGGCACTGCGCCACAATGGCAAAAGGTGAGGGAAATGCATATTGGATACAATATTATTACGTCACAAGTTTCTGAAGTGTCAACTACTATGAAATACAGTGATAAAATACCTTTAATAATGATTAACAAGAAAATTCAAACTTATCTATCATTTGAATAAGTCTTTAATTAGCTTTCAACTCGAAATCAGATATATTTTGCAATGCTACACAAGAATGGCACCAATGACGTCATTAACAAAGCCTGCTACGGGACTTGGGTATACTAATCAGGAACAACTCGCCAAGTGCGCCGAGATGGTTAAGTGCGCCGAGAAGCATGACAATGACTTTGTAAACAAATCGCCGACGCTAAATAGGTCGCCGTCGATGTGCATCGATGAGCTTCTGATTTAATTGCCAGTTTTGTGTTATTGTTCGTTAGTTTTTTTGGGAAAAATTATTATTTTTCATGATAAAATAAAGCGTAGTGTTATATACAGCCACAGACAAACTATACACAACTCCTAATGTTGAACACAAATGAATCGAATTGCAAAAATTGAGGGTCGCAACCACTAACTATGCCGCGTTGATGTGCATCGATGAGCTTCCGATTTTATTGCCACTTTTTCCAATCGCTGTTAGTTTTAGAAGATCGCCGGGCATATAATCACAACAAGCAGAACGCACAATATATTTTCCACTCCATTGCGTAAAAAAATAATACGGGAAAAGCCCGCAGTTTGATGAGGACCAAAAGTACTTGACAAAAGGTCAGAAATAGTGCAAGTACCGGTCGTTAAAAGTGTGGAACGCTTATCAACTTTAACTTGAAATATCTTTCGGTAGGAAAGTTTTCATGCAAAATGTGATGAATTTACAATATATTTTGATCTCGTCTGGCGATTTCAAGTGCTAACTCCATTTTAGTGGAAAAAGGTCATTATTTCCCTTTAAAATGCATTTTTGGAGCGTTTTTGGGCATCCTAAGAAGGAAATTTCCAGATGTTGCTTTTGTAAGTGCAAAAAAGTAAACAAAAAACTCGACCAATGTCCGTATACTGAGCGATTCAGTTAACACTAGATAAAATGGGATTCTGCTGAGCTCATTAACATTACGCCTATGAGCGTTGCATGGCAAGAATTGAGTTAGAAATATTTCCGACCGCACCCCACTCCCCCCTGAAAGTGGCCTCGGGTAGGAATCAATAGCCGTTTTCACAATGCTTTTATAACCATCCGTAAAGTACCACATTCCTAAGGTACCTAATGACATTCCTAAGAAACCTAATCGAAAACGCATGAAATACACGGTTTTGGGCGGTGAAATAATTATTTTGTCTTCAAAAAAATCAAAATAGCCGAAAAATGCTGCACATAAACGTCGTATAGGACAAATTTCAATAAAATCGCGTTTGAATTTCCTGGGTACTTTAAGATTTGGTCCGACTCGGCGAGCGGGACCAAACTAGAACTGGCAAATTAGGTCCCTTAGGAATGCGGCTGGTACCTAATACCGGAACAATTTAAAATGAATTGTTGACCAATCAGCGCTTCGGACACAGGAGATGACGAAGGCGCAATAAACATCGCTGTGTCTTAGTTTACCGACACCTTAGTGCTGAACTACGGCACCAACATTGACCAATCAGAGCGTAGATTCTGGTCTGTCTGGATGTATCCTGTCGTCTGATTGGTGAAGGCGTTGGCTTTGGGCTATCTGGCATCGTGATAAAGTGAACCACGTCGCTCCTGTTTGTTTTTCATCGTTGATCCGTTATTATTTCAATTTAGCACGTTTGTCAGATTATTCCTGCCTACATAGGTATTTCAATTTGAACATTGCCAGCGGCGGAAATGGACGGTGAGTTTGACCAAGCATATCTAAGTGGATAAATCATCGAAAAGAATATACGAAATACCAGCCACATGTGTCTTGAAAGGCTACAGGGCTCTCATTTAAATTATCATCAAAATTACCACTTTCTTATTAACTTTATGTTAAAACATCAATATTTTATCAAACATTCATCCATTTCTAGAATATTATAATGCAATTTAACTGACATAAACTAGCCTAACTAATCACAATAGTTCAGTAGTTCACCTCCTCAGTCCCCAGTGTTGCAGCACTGGGAGCCTGGAAAAGTGGTGGGTGGTGCTGCCGGCTTGATGACACCATTGGGAGGGTAAACTTAATGGCATAGGCCTGTCTGACCTAATCTAACCTAACCCTGCCATTAAGTCTGATCAGGACAAAACCTAAGATTCGCTTGTAGCTGTTAAGTCTGATAGGGATGAAACCTAAGATTTGCTTGTAGCCTTTAATTCTTATTGTTTTTATGTATTTATTCAGCAGATCACCCACAGGTTGGCCCATTGACGGGTAAAGTCACATATACCTACAAAGACATGCAAGCACACAATAAATACATGGATCTCACTCGCTGTAACAAGTAAAACATCACAATATATAGCCTAAGTAGTGGTACACGTGGAGCGGATAAGCCACTGCGTCAGTTTCTTCACATAAACCTTCGCTTGTATCTTTATTTGGCAGAGTGAATCTCTAAAAATGTCTATGATTGTGACAAAACCTACCGCTTGTAGCTGTTAAGTCTGATTGAGTAGTCAACAGACCTATGCCATTACAGGGAATGTTTCACCTTTGTATTGGTTTTGACCTGAGATAGCCATTATCTTTGATTGATTGAGATAGCCATTAGTTATTGAAATGTCAAAAATTCTAAGGTCATTTTCCCAAAAACTTAGCTGTTTTTAAGCAATTTAATTTCCCATTTGCAAAATGGGGTCTAGGGCCACATTGGAAAATATCAACGCACTACGCTGAACACCTCAGCGACCCATCATGCGCCAAAATTTGGAGCACCAAAATTTGCACTGAAATTTCACCAACTTTGCACACAAATTTAAAGCTAATTTAATGTGTTATATTTAACATATCCTTTCCTGGATGCTTCTAAACAGGTGTACAGCCGACCTTAGGTCTTGCCGGTGAATGGCCAGGACCGAAACTCTGTTTTGAGTACCACTCTCCTACGGCCTCCCGGCAGGCCGGGTCCAGGGTAATAGAGGCCGGGTCAGCCCTGATTACCCAGCAAGGGTGTGAGATGAAGCAGAGTCACTGGACGAGGATATTGTAGTTGTGACACAGACACATTTGAAGTGCTGCAATGACATTCCAGACAGTTTCCAATTATTATAGGTGTATGCAAGGTGCTGTCTGCCCTATGGTCACCTCTATCACCTGGTTCTCTCACCTGGTTGGGTTCCTTACCTTAGCATCAGATAAAAATGGCAATTGGAATGGGAAGGAGTTTGAAGGAACCCTGAATCCTAGACGCGCCAGCCTCAGTAGGTAGTCATAACTTAGTTTGACACCAATTTATGGCTGAGTTTGACACCAATTTATGGCTGAGTTTGACACCAATTTATGGCTGGAATTGTGTGTCTTCCAATCAGTTTGTGAATAAGATATGCAATTACTACATGTTAGGCCAGGAGTACTTAATCAGACACATATCACATGAATTCATACACCACAAGAAGAGTTATGACACATGCATGCCTACACAAAGGCAAGCAGACTGTTGCATGCAGTGTTGGATTTTTCATTTCATGACCTGGTCCCAGAGAGTAAAAATCCATAGGTGGAGAGTAAAGTTGTATTGTCAGGCAAGTTAAGATTTTCATTTTTGTTTTAATTATTTTACTTGGAAAGTAAAAAATCCTGATTTGTAATCGATATTAAATCCTTGTGAGGGAAATTGAATTATATTTTAACTACAATGTCTGTAAGATCAGGCGAAAACAGAGCAAATTTCCTGAACAAATATGAAGAGAGCAAAAATTTTTGGACCCAAAAAGTGTAGAAAATGGCCCAAATTCCAAGGCTGGTTGCGTGCATGTGCTTCTAGCATTCTATTAAAGCTAGTCAAGTTGGGGGGAACATGCAGCCGCAGCAGGCAGAGCGTTCCAAGCAGCAGTGCAGCACACAGGGAAAAACTTTTCTGATATCTGTGTGGGTGAAGGTAGGGGAAATCTTATGGCAGTGGCCCCTAGTGCGTGTTTGTGGAGGGCAACCAAACAGCTCATCAGGCATAATGCACGATTTTCCATTGAAAATGTCTCCAGCATTGTATTAGATCTGCGTGCATAAGCCTTCCTTGCACAGAGTATAGGTTCAAGGACTGTAGGCGATCAGCATAGCTAAGTTAATTTAGCCTGTCAATCTGCTTGGTCCACCTCCTCTGGATATTCTCTAGGGGGCACAATTTTTCCAAGTAGCTGGTGTGCCAGATGCACAAACAATATTCAATGATAGGTCGAACATGGGTAGTGAACAAGAATAGCATGAACTCTGGCGATCTGCACACAGTAGATTTAATAAAATTTTGTGCCAGGCCGCCAGCCTTATGCACCACAGATCTGTTTCCATGGTCATGGAATTTTAGAAGAGAGTCCACAGTAACTCCCAGGTCAGCATGGGATTATACATAAGAGATCTACTGTCCATCAAGGAAGTACACAGGTGGCACTAAGTTTCCACGGGATCCCTCACTGGTAACATTCACAGTGCGTTGCATGATTAAAACGGAACTGTTCAGCAAACTGTCATACACCAATGACCTAAGTGCTGGTATTTTTAGTCATCATGCTAATAACAGACCTCCACATAACTGCATGGCGTCCATCATATTCCCATGGCCAGTTACACGCCTGAGAAGGCCATACTATCATGGGCAGTCAGAGACACTAGAACATCACAGAACTTATTTATGCCACAAGGATTTTTTTTTTCTACAAGAGGGTCTGTGGTGTCCGGGGGGAGGGGCATCAGCATACCCCTGGTAGGGCCACAGCGCAGCAAGCGATTAGGACTTAGGAACCTCAAGTCTCAAGAACACTGTAAACTGGGGAGGTGCGACATTGATGCGTTACTGAAGCTTCACTGACTGTGGGACATGTCACCTCAAACTTTTTCACAAAATAACAATGCCTATTTGCATTGCATAGTAAGAAATGACTGCTGATATGCATTTCAGTCTACAAACTGTGGCAAGGATGTCCACAAGATAGTGTGGCCAGCTCAAATTCTGCTCAAAGTGGGCTTGCATGCCCAATTTGGGGAGTATTTCTGATGAACTAGCATTCACCCAACAAGGATTTCTTTCCAGTTTAGCACATTGTAACGTTTTGGGGATTGTCGTGAACACAACACGCTCCAACTAAGGGACCTGTCTGCGCTCAGTCTCGTTACAGTTGTTTTCTTTCACAGTTACTGTAAATGTGATGGCAGATGTTAATATAGCTTAAATAGATGTAGGTTAAATACAAATTAAATAGCCTCAGCACTTCTCCAGTAAGATCTGGTTGAAACCTGTCACATTTTACAGTCTGGGTATTGTAGAGGATAGAGCAGGGTGTGGGTACAGCAGCTCAATGGTGTTGCAACACTTTGAAGTATGATTTTAACAATTCATGCACTAAATTTAAAGCAGTAAAGCCAAATACCCAAAGAATACTGAATGTAGCATTAGTAGAAAATTAAATCATATATTTATTATTTGGATGGCTGGCATGATGGACATTATTGTCAAAAGTTGTGTTAAAATTATCAATAACATGCCAAATATATATTTTAGTGGTCAAATGAATAATTAAAATAGACAAGCTTTCGATATCACTGTCATCATCAGGTCTGAAGTTTCTAAATATTTTTGAATGACCCACAAAATAACAAAAACAGATTCGATCATGTCCCAATTATTATGGTATCCTCCAGTATGACCGTCACTGCTGAATGTATACCAGGCCTTTGGCACTATTACCACTGGCACTTTCACCAGGCCTTTGGCACTATCTTTTTAGGAATTGTAAAGTATTTTGGGTCAATGGCTTTCATGTATGCGCAGACATGCAAAACCTATGTTTCTCCAACTCTTGGTAAGATGTCGCATTTCATTTCAGACAATCTGGTTGAGCTGGTACAGTCCGAGTGTCTGCACCACGCGGCACAGCGAGGCGGCGCCGGCTGATGGCAGGCGCGGCGCCGCTGCTGGTGGCGCTCTGCGGCGGGAGCTGGTGCTGGGTGAGGCGGTGCCGGCGCTGCTGGGCCAGCTGGAGGCCAGCGGAGACTCGGCCGCCGAGCGGCTGGAGACGCTAAGCACGCTGGACCGGCTGCTGGTGGACGGCGGCGCGGACGAGTTGCCGGCTGTGGAGCCGCTGCGGCCGCGGCTGACTGCCGTGCTGGCCGGCGGGAACCGGCCTTCGGCCGCGCTCAGCTCCTGCTCCTGGCTGGTGGGCGAGGCGGAGGCAGCGCCACTGGTGGAGCACCTGGCCGGTCTGGCCACGACGGAAGACGCTGCGGTCCGGGCGGCGGCGCTGACCTGTATCGGGGCCGCCGCCAACCGCACCCTACCACGGTGGTGATGGCTCTAGTGCAGCGACTGCTGACCCAGCTCAACAGGTGGCGCCGGAGAATCAGGCTTTTGCGCGGTTTTGCGCGGCGGCCCGCGAGGTGGCGTTCGACCCGCAGCGGCCGGTGCCGGACGTGGCCAGCTCGGTGCCGCTGCACCAGGCGGCGCCGGTGGCGACCGGCGGCGCGCTGCTGGCCGCCCTGGTGCGCCAACTAGACGCGCGCCGCCAGGAGGAGCTGCTGCACGCCGCCGTCAGCCTCTTCCTTAACGGAGACGGCGACCACGTGCTAAGCGCGCTGGCTGAGCGGTGGCACGTCGTGCTGCCGCTCTCCCTCGCGGCGCCGTGGCAGCACACGCAGCTGACGGCGCTGCTGGAGGCCGCGTTGGCCGCCGCCCAGCCCAGCGTGGCTGTGCCACAGCAGGACATCGTCACCGTGATGCTCGCCAAGCTGGCGCTGAAAAAGCGGCACCCGCTGACTGCGGCGCGCGCTGCCAAGACGCTGGCCGTTGTGTTCCATAAGCAGCCCGATGCCGAGACCGACCATCTGATCAAGAGACTCACCAAGCAGCTCGAGTTCACAATGGACGCACGGGAGGGCGGGGACACCGAGGCGGAGGCGGCGGCTATGGTGGCGCTCTGGGGCGCGCTGGCCAAGGGTCTGGTGCTGCGCGGCCATGGCCAGGCGGCATACTTCGTGCGCCGGCTGGTTGACTGGCTGGCAGATGAGACGCGGCCGTCGCCGTAAACGCCGTCGCCGTCGCCGACGGCCGTAAACGCGGCCGTCGCCGCCTTCGAGGACCTGCTGTCGGAGGACGCGCTGCTGCGGCTCGAGAACCACTGCACCGTGCGCCTGCTGCACCGGCAGTGGCTCTTCACCGTCACCTGCGACCAGCTGTCTGCCGGCTACAGCGCCGAGGGCGCGGTGGCGCCACCTGCGCGCGCTGGGCGGCCAGCTGGCGGCGCTGCCGGCCAGCGTGGTGTCGGCCCAGCTGGCTGATGACGCGTCGCTGAGCGCGGCCGTGCTGCATGTGATGGGCCGAGCTGCCGCCGACTTGCCGGCCGCGTTCCAGCCGTTTGTGGAGACGCTGGCGCCTCGCCTGCGCGCGCCGGCCGCAACTGGAGACGCGAGCCAAGGCGCTGCGCTGCCTCGCCAGCTGATCCGGCTGAAGACCCATCTGCTGCCGCCGCTGCGGCCTCAGGTGCTCAGAGAGCTGGCCCAGTGTGTAGATGACCAGGCACGACTGCAGTCGTCTGAACGGTGCGCGCATGCTGAATGAACAATATTTGATCAGTTGTGACTTGTGATAGCTTGTTTTTTAATGTTTGCTCGTAATGTTATTAGCGGGCTGCCAGCAGAGGCGTAAATGTTATGGTTACATGTGTATAGTGTATACCTCTTATTGAAACGTCTCAGAAATATATGACAGCCAGATAAACACTTTGGGAGGCAATGGACGGTAACCTTGACGAGGATATAGTTTTGACGAGGATATAGGATAAGTCAGCCACATTATTACTATATTACTTACTACAGCCACAAACGGATCCAAGGGGGGGGGGGCATGGCGGACTCCCAAAAAACCTGAAATCGGAGCAAAGTGGACACATTTCCTGATATTGAAGAAAATCTAAGAACTTTTACTAAGGAAAGTTTGTTATAAATCACCTGTCAATGCATACGCAAGCGAAATCAGACGAATTTTCAGAATTGTGTGAGACTTCGGAATTTGCCCCCCCCCCTCACCCCACCCACCATCGTTCTGGATCCGCCAATGACCATAATTGTATACAATTATATATAAATATTTATATATATATATATATATATATATATATATATATATATATATATATATATATATATATATATATATATATATATATATATATATATATATATATATATATATATATATATATATATATATATATATATATATATATATATACATATAGATAGATAGACAGACAGACAGACAGACAGACAGACAGACAGACAGACAGACAGACAGACAGACAGACAGACAGACAGACAGACAGACAGACAGACAGACAGACAGACAGACAGACAGACAGACAGACAGACAGACAGACAGACAGACAGACAGACAGACAGACAGACAGACAGACAGACAGACAGACAGACAGACAGACAGACAGACAGACAGACAGACAGACAGACAGACAGACAGACAGACAGCCAGCCAGCCAGCCAGCCAGCCAGCCAGCCAGCCAGCCAGCCAGCCAGCCAGCCAGCCAGCCAGCCAGCCAGCCAGCCAGCCAGCCAGCCAGCCAGCCAGCCAGCCAGCCAGCCAGCCAGCCAGCCAGCCAGCCAGCCAGCCAGCCAGCCAGCCAGCCAGCCAGCCAGCCAGCCAGCCAGCCAGCCAGCCAGCCAGCCAGCCAGCCAGCCAGCCAGCCAGCCAGCCAGCCAGCCAGCCAGCCAGCCAGCCAGCCAGCCAGCCAGCCAGCCAGCCAGCCAGCCAGCCAGCCAGCCAGCCAGCCAGCCAGCCAGCCAGCCAGCCAGCCAGCCAGCCAGCCAGCCAGCCAGCCAGCCAGCCAGCCAGCCAGCCAGCCAGCCAGCCAGCCAGCCAGCCAGCCAGCCAGCCAGCCAGCCAGCCAGCCAGCCAGCCAGCCAGCCAGCCAGCCAGCCAGCCAGCCAGCCAGCCAGCCAGCCAGCCAGCCAGCCAGCCAGCCAGCCAGCCAGCCAGCCAGCCAGCCAGCCAGCCAGCCAGCCAGCCAGCCAGCCAGCCAGCCAGCCAGCCAGCCAGCCAGCCAGCCAGCCAGCCAGCCAGCCAGCCAGCCAGCCAGCCAGCCAGCCAGCCAGCCAGCCAGCCAGCCAGCCAGCCAGCCAGCCAGCCAGCCAGCCAGCCAGCCAGCCAGCCAGCCAGCCGCCGCCGCCGCCGCCGCCGCCGCCGCCGCCGCCTCCTCCGCCGCCGCCGCCGCCTCCTCCTCCTCCTCCTCCTCCTCCTCCTCCTCCTCCTCCTCCTCCGCCGCCGCCGCCGCCGCCGCCGCCGCCGCCGCCGCCGCCGCCGCCGCCGCCGCCGCCGCCGCCGCCGCCGCTGCGGCCTCGACCACCGCCGCCGCCGCCTCCTCCGCCGCCGCCGCCGCCGCCGCCTCCTCCGCCGCCGCCGCCGCCGCTGTGGCCTCGACCACCGCCGCCGCCGCCTCCGCCTCCTCCGCCTCCTCCGCCGCCGCCGCCGCCGCCGCCGCCGCCTCCTCCGCCGCCGCCGCCGCCGCCGCTGCGGCCTCGACCACCGCCGCCGCCGCCTCCTCCGCCGCCGCCGCCGCCGCCGCCGCCGCCGCCGCCTCCTCCGCCGCCGCCGCCTCCTCCGCCGCCGCCGCCTCCTCCGCCGCCGTCGCCACATTAGGAAATGTGTTCGAAATGTGTTTGAAATTAAATGTGTTTACCCAATGAACTAAGTCTGGGCCGGTTTACAAGCCCTTCCTCGCGAACTTGATGTTCTCGGTGAGGATCGTGGTGGTACGGTTTGCGGGGTCCTCCGGATGCAACGGTGGCAGATTCTATTTTCCGGTGGGGCATGGGGGGGGGAGGAGGGGGCAAACAATCTCCGGGGCTCCGGAGCATAAGTGGAGAATAAGGGGTTTGGGGGTGGTTGAGCAACCCCTGAGCCTAAAAGTGCACCCCGTAACTACCAAAAGCACCCCTCAGATTCAAAAGCACGCTCTAACTAGCAGATCACTCCAAACACTTAAAGGGAATGTTTCACCTTTGTATTGGTTTTGAGCTGAGATAGCCATCTTCTTTGGCCGTTATTAAAATGTCGCAAACTCTAAGGTCATTTTTCCCAAAACTTAGCTGTTTTTTAAGTAATTTAATTTCCCATTTGCAAAATGGGGTCTAAGCTAGCGCCACCGCTGATTGGCTGACAACCACTTGTCAGCCAATCCCACTTTGTCAGCCAATCAGCGGCGGGATATAGCTCAATAATGACATCATCCCAAATTGAAAACGTTAATTTGTATAAAGTTAAGTGACTTTTCGAGAGAAAAAATATCACCATCGTTTTCAGCAGCACTTACTTCATATTTTCGACTACAACCAGCGTATATTTGACAACTTTCAGAAAGGTTAAACATTCTCTTTAATAACTCATTCTGAGCGCTAATGTACAACTTTGCACATGTTTTTTGTACCTCTACAAATACATCAACTGTCACAGTTCTGGCTTTCTGAGCTTTCAAGCACATGCCTAGGTACCTACACCGAGATAAACTGGGGTGACGTCCAATGCACCTTGGAAACGCTGCGTTTTATGTGGATATTGGCATTATGCATATGCTTCATTATAAACTATGAGAATATTACCACATATCCTTAGAATTTGCAGTGCTTGAAGGGAGTATTAAACGTAACCTGAGTAAATGGGTGAATACAAACAAATACATTCCTGTAATGTACCTACTTGGGACAGAATCTGCGCAATAAAGGGACTGTCCCACCTTTGTGCAAGTTGTCATCACACTTAATTGTACGTCTACAAGTCAGGCGAGGTCAGCTGAACATGTCCGTGAACTTTTTTTCCCGCAAAAATGCTTATCGTGGAAGATATTCAACTTTTAGTTTTAAACGGAAAGTTGGGTTGGTGACGTCATATGACTTTTTTTTCTCATAACAATTTAATTTTTTAATATATTTTTTTAAATAACGTTTTCACCTGTTCTGGCCGGGCAACAGTGTGCCGTTTTCACCCGTTCTGGCCGGCAACAGTGTGCCGTTTTCACGCGTTCTGGCCCGGCAACGGTGTGCCGTTGTCACCCGTTCTGGCCGGGCAACAGTGTGTCGTTTCCACCCGTTCTGGCCGGGCAACAGTGTGCCGTTGTCACCCGTTCTGGCCGGGCAACAGTGGGTCGTTGTCACCCGCTCTGGCCGGCAACAGTGTGTCGTTTTCACCCGTTCTGGCCGGGCAACAGTGTGCCGTTGTCACCCGTTCTGGCCGGGCAACAGTGTGTCGTTTCCACCCGTTCCGGCCGGGCAACAGTGTGCCGTTGTCACCCGTTCTGGCCGAGCAACAGTGTGTCGTATCCACCGGTTCTGGCCGGGCAACAGTGTGCCTTTGTCACCCGTTCTGGCTGGGCAACAGTGTGTCATTTTCACCCGTTCTGGCTGGAGCAGTGTGTCGTTTTCACCCGCTCTGGCCGGGCAACAGTGTGTTGTTTTCACCCGTTCTGGCCCGGCAACAGTGTGCCGTTTTCACCCGTTCTGGCCGGGCAGCAGTGTGTTGTTTTCACCCGTTCTGGCCGGCAACAGTGTGTCGTTTTCACCCGTTC
>JAXIVJ010019744.1:0-17595 GCA_036785665.1 Chirona hameri | reverse complement strand
ATATATATAATATATATATATATATATATATATATATATATATATATATATATATATATATATATATATATATATATATATATATATATATATATATATATATATATATATATATATATATATATATATATATATATATATATATATATATATATATATATATATATATATATATATATATATATATATATATATATATATATATATATATATATATATATATATATATATATATATATATATATATATATATATATATATATATATATATATATATATATATATATATATATATATATATATATATATATATATATATATATATATATATATATATATATATATATATATATATATATATATATATATATATATATATATATATATATATATATATAAATATATGCATTAAGTCATGCCAATTGTGTGATCCAGTGTAAGCCCTACACTGGATCACACAATTATTATGCAATTCAAAACTTACGGGACTTTGTATTACTTCACACTGTTGGTTGAGGTTTTGTGTTTTTGTGGTTTTCTCATCTCTGGCCTTTAGCGTTGAGAATTTGGTGGTGGCGTATTACTTTTTGGCATGAAAATTCATGAAAAATATAGAATTGTATGGGAAAACTAGGTAACTGCTGTTGTCGTTGGAACAAAACAAGTTTATTTCCTTTCACATATAGCTTATTTTACCGGAAATATGCCATAAGTGGGGTGTTTTTATTAGCTTAAAAGAGATGACTGGCTCTGCCTCAGCCGGTCCTGCAGAAAATACGCGGTGGCATCACTGCCCACTTTGGAATGTCCTTACGTGCAGAAGAGGTCATTTCCAGAAAAATGTGGCTACCATGGGACTTCTACCACCTTTATAAATACGTTTTACTATGTAACTCAATTATTCTGGGAAGAACCCGTATAATCCTTTAAATACTGCGAAAGTGCGCATTATGCTAATTTGAGGGAACTTTGAGGAGGAGAGTTTCATGGTGGTCTGTCCGTTTTCTTTCTTTTCTTGGCGGCGCTGCAGGTTTCGTTTGACGGATGTGGGCGCCCGAACGACCCTCCCCGGCGTGCAGGTGACCTTTCGCTGCGTTAATTCCGACAGTCACAGCAACCAACGCTGCACCGAGCCCCCTCCCTGGTGGGGGGGGGGCGAGACAGCCGCCGCGCCTCGTCACCGTGACACCCGACCCCCTGCTCGATATAAAAACGGTCCGCTCTGACCGTGCAGCGCAGCACTGCCTGGTCTCGCCCGGTCCTGTCCGTTCCCTCCAGCATCGCCAGATATGCTTCGCCCCGTGCTGCTGATAGCCCTGGCGGCGGTGGCCGCGGCCTCGTTGCCGAAGCAATTCTACCTGGGCTACAACCTGAAGCCCGTTCTGTCCGGCATCGGTCTGCCCTCCCTCTATAAGCCGAGGTATTCGCTCAGCGGTCTGGTGGGTTACTTGCATCAGACACACGTTTCAGAGGCCAAGTTTATCGCTCGTGTCCAGAAATATGGACACTTCATCAACAGAATCGTACATCCCCTGCGGGTAAGTACTGGGTAAACAGCTTTTGATGATATGATTAATTGGGTATGGGTATGATACGTAATGGGTGCATTTGTATGTGTATTACTAGAAGGGTTTAAGGTATTGTTCAAAATACCTTGCCACAAAATGGAACACAATTCTTATTTTCCATATCAATATATGCATTATGTCATGCCAAGCAGGGACGCAGCCAGGTGGGGGGGGGGGGGCACAGGGGGAACGTGCCCCCCCCCCCATTGGGCCGAGAGGCACGGAGGGTCACTCGGCCCCTCAGCCCATATGGAAGCGGCGGAGAGGCGGGCCAAAATGGCCCGGCTTACCAGGCTTAACCCGCGAGTTACTAGGGTATATTTCATAACGCGACTTACTGGGGGGGGGCTATTTTTTGCCCCCCCCCCCTCTGATCTCCGGAACTACTGGACCGAATGTAAAAATTCAAACGGCATTCGATAGCCCTGGGAAATTTATTGAGGGAAACATAATATTGTTGACCTCGGAGTCACCGATGACGTCACAGGTCAGGTCAAGTACAAAATGTTTGACCGTGTCAAAAGGTCTCTATGGATGGAATTGTCGCGCAAATATTGCGATATTAAACGCATAAGCCGTTGATAAATCGGTATGATTCCACTTCTAAGTACTTTTATAAGCTGTTTATGACCTTGGGTCAGGTCAAGGTCATCCGAGGTCACGAGGTCAAACTGCAGATTACGGTCATTAGGCGTTGTAACACATGTTTATGGGTTTGTTTTTCGTCTAGAAAGCGAAAAATGACCTTAAAACATTGTTTGTTCCATATAAATAGAAGTAAAAAGAAAAAATGGAAATCCGTTTTTTGTCATAGTAATGCTGTGAGAAGTGGTCGATTTTTGACATATAAAGGTCATAACTCGGTCATTTTTAAAGATATCGACTTTAAATTTGGTACACATATTCACCGCATACGTCTCGATCACATTTATTCCGATTTTTGGATAATTATGATTTTTTCTTGAAAATTTTGTTAAACAAAAAAAATGTCTTTGGATTTCTCAAAATTTTGAATGAAAAAAAAACTCAAAAACCCGAGAGAGCAGTGTGATAGCCCGGTCTATTGTCAGTAATTTGATTTAATACAATTTAGTTTATCTCAAATATCGTACCTTTGACAGCGTTTTTCCGAAAACCATTATTTTGCAACAAAAACCGAAGAACATGACGTCACTCTGACGTCATTCCCGGTTGACCTATCATAGCCTTACATTTTTAATTTTGCCAACATGTGTAGAATTGATGTGAAAGAAGTTACTGCAAGTTTGGTGACGATACGGGTGTTCGTTTAGGAGTTATTGCAAAATAACGGGAGGGGGTGGGGGGGCAAAAAATAGCCCCCCCAGTAACTCGCGGGTTAAGAGAGTCCTTGTTCGGACTAAGTGGTCATCAGTCGTCCCGAGGGAGCCCTCGGTCGGTCTGGGGGTGCCCTCGGTCGCCCTTGGCCGGCCTGTGGAACCCTTGCTAGACTAAAGAGGTCAGCCTGAGGAGCCCCCGGTCGGCCTAAAGGAACCTTCGGCCGGCCTAAGAGGGCCCTAGATCGTCCTTAGGAGCCCTAGGTTTGTCGGCCTGGGGGCTATGGGTCGGCCTGTGGGGGCCTGGTCGGTCGAAGGGGGCCCTCGGTCGGCCTCAGGGGCCCTTGATTGGCTTGAGGACCCCTCGATCGGTCTGTGGGGTCTGGTCCGCCTCAGGGGGCCCTTGGTTTCCCTGAGATGCCCTCAGTCGTCCTTGCTAGGCTTAAGAGGGCCCCGGTCGACCTGCGGGGCCCGGCTGGCCTAAGGAGGCCCTAGGCCGGCCTAAGAGAGCCCTAGGCCGTCCTGAGGGGTCCTAGGTTGGTCAGCCTGAGGCGCCCTCGGCCAGCACCTTGTCATGGTAATCCCTGATAGTTACTTGGGGCCTTCGGGGTCCTGCTTCGTCTGGGGGGGGGGGGGGGGGGTGGCAAATGGCTACCTCCTTAGCCTGGTTCTGGATCCCAGCCTGGTTCTGGAGTGTCTGATCGCCACTGGGGCCCTGTCTATGACTCGACTCGACTCGCGACGACTCGACTCGGCAATGACTTTGGAATGCATCAACTGGTATGCACACATTTCGCGCAATGGACGTTTCAGGCTGCGAACTTCAAGGTTGTTGTTTTTCGACCTTGTTGCTGCTGCGACCTTTAAGGAGCCTTGTGCGTGCAACTAAAATTGTTAACTCGCGCACCGACGGGGTCCGCGCCAACTTCGAACCAACAGGGTCGGGGGGAGAGGGGGGGGGCGGCGGAACCCGCCCATCTAAGATTTCAAAAACGATGCAACATAGGGACAGATATGAAAAAAGTTATATAGCTAGAAACAGGCTCTAATGAAAGTACTAAAGTCGTTGTATTTAGGTCAGGTCATTATTGAGGTCACCAGATTTCAACAAAGGTAAAATTTCGGCCATATATGGTGTCATTTCCAAAAACTGTCTATATCTCGAAAACAAAAAGAGCGCTCGAGAAGAAGAAAAAACGTCCGAAAGAGAAATTAATTTTCTGTCACTCAGGCTTCATCTCAGGTCAATAGTTAGCTCAGGGGAGGCCATCGAACTTGAACCATTCCAAAAATCGCGGAATTGTTTTTAGGGAATAACTTTTGAGATACGCATGATAAAGTGATACCTACAGTTTTCACCATTGTGTTTCTCCGTCAAGACGCATCGAATAGTAAATCGTATGACTATGACCTAGTTGGGTAATATCCAAAAAAAATAACAGACCTGTGCTCATGTCAAGGTCAGGTCACGTTCAAATTGTACATCAATCAACGCGTCGCGACGAGTCAAACACAATGTTAAGAACTCCATTACTATACCTTAATTTGGCAAAGAGTTATTGAAGAAAAACCACGTGTGACCTCGGGGTCACCTGAGTTGACCTCGTAGAGATCACAGAACACAAATGTGACTTGGGTCCTTGCATTTGGCACAATACTGGTGTACTGGTGCACAATACTGGTGCACAATACTGGCACAATACTGGGTATCTGGTGAAAACTGGTCAAATTAAAATATTTACTGTGGATTTACACGTGTTTTCATTGTTATCCATTTACTTAAGATGATGAGGTCACGAAATCGATCTGACCTTAGGTCACCGATATTAAAAATACAAGATAAAATAAGTGTAGGTACTTACGGCCTAATTAAGTCCTGTGAGTTTGAAACCGATCGGTCAATCACTGTGGCTTTGGCACGACCACAGACTTTCAAAAACTTGCTTGGAGGTGGGGTCACTTACCATGACCTGTTGACCTGACCTGGGATGACTCGAGATACAAATTTACACACAATGTGAATAATTGATGCCCAAATAGCTATGCTAAGTTTGGCGGCACTGCACACTGCCGTTTTCCCAATATTTACGAAAACCTCAGGTGGGCGGATATCCGCACCACACGTCGGTGCGCGTGTTAATACTTCACATGTCGCCAAAGGGAATCAGTTGCCGCAAATTATTTTGTATCAGACTGCGTACTTATCAGTCAATCTACACATGGGGTCTGTTCAACATGGGTCTGTCCGACGTTCTTTTCTCGATCATTTAGGGCCCCTGCAAAATATAGAGGCCTAAATCCGAGGAGATACCATTTCGCGTTTGTTTTGGGGGCCTTTGTATAAGGGGCCCCCTGGGGATTCCGTGCCCCCCTTGCCGAAGGTCTGGCTGCGCACCTGATGCCAAGAGTGCTGCCACAGGCGTTTTGGCATACACCATGAATTAATACTTAACTAGTCGCTGCATATTTAAAATGTGTAACAGAAAGCTTTGTTTGTGGTAAAGCATTGCTCTTAATGAAGCAAAACGTCTTTCCTTCCTCCCTTCCTTCTGGAAAATTGGCTATCCCTTGGACAGCAAATACAATGGCTTACGTTTCAACAGCAGATGTAAGTTGTGAACCTGCAGTGACGATTGCAATAGCAATCTACGTTTCGGTACTGCTAGACCACAATCACGAGATGCCTGCGCCGCACACCGACTCAACGCACCGATCACATCAAAGATGACGACCTCATGTTAGTTGGATATTCATTTTCTGAGTTTGTTTTTCTTCTCAATAGAAAAACAAACTCACCGTTATATAGTTGGTAAAATATTGTAAGACAAATATTTCGGCGCACATTGTGGCGCCTTCCTCAGTGACTCAGTATTTCACGCCACAAAAAATATAAACTAATATAATGCGTACCCGAGTAAAAGTAAAAAGGTGTAATATGACCCTAAAGCCCTACTTGACGACGACCGATGTTTCCACCGTTACAGAAGCAGTACAAGGGCGTCTTGGGAGATCTTCTTCAGTTGGCGGTGCTTCGCTATTACGGCTGCGAGCCCAACATTAACTACAACCTCCCGCTCGCGAAGTACTTCGGACGCTACATCAGAAAAACTAAGGCAAGTGAGCTGAATTGCTCATCAAGCAAGAATAGCGCGTGCTGGGTAAATACCACTTAATTCTAACCGACGGCATATCGTCAGTTCCAAGTGTAACTCGCACGATAGAATTGGGCGATTACTTTAGGACTGCACTGGTGTTTGGTGACCGATGAGTGGACGGCCGGTAACTGGTGGTTGGTGAGTGGTAACTGGTGATTGGTGGCCGGTAACTGGTGGTTGGTGACTAGTGATTGGTGGCCGGTAACTGGTGGTTGGTGACTGGTGATTGATGGCCGGTAACTGGTGGTTGTTGACTGGTGATTGGTAGTTGGTAACTGGTGGTTGGTGACTGGTGATTGGTAGTTGGTAACTGGTGGTTGGTGACTGGTGATTGGTGGCCGGTAACTGGTGGTTGGTGACTGGTGATTGATGGCCGGTAACTGGTGGTTGTTGACTGGTGATTGGTAGTTGGTAACTGGTGGTTGGTAACTGGTGATTGGTGGCCGGTAACTGGTGGTTGGTGACTGGTGATTGGTGGCCGGTAACTGGTGGTTGGTGACTGGTGATTGGTGGTCGGTATCTGGTGGTTGGTGACTGGTGATTGGTAGTTGGTAACTGGTGGTTGGTGACTGGTGATTGGTAGTTGGTAACTGGTGGTTGGTGACCGGGGATTTGTGGCTGGAGACTGGTAAACGTCCGCGTTTTACCGCGTTTACCTTTTCCGCGAGTAACTCTGTTGTCTGTTTCCTGAGCTTCCTCAGCCTTGAGATACTTTTCCATGGACTATGGACCTCAAAGACTACACAATTACGCATGTGCTACATTCAGCACCTGGAGCCGATTTTCAGCCAGGCCGAACATGTCTAGCGCGTCGAATAACACTGCTGAGCTTTTCTCACATTCATGTTCACCGACAGATCCCGTCGACGATTCGCTACAACACCAAGTATGTCAACACCTTCCTCGGCGGCTTCAGGGGCTACCTGCACAAGTACGTCAAGCCACAGAAGATCGTGGCCCCTGTACATTACCACATCCCTACCTACCCTGGCTTCGAACTCCTGGCGACCCTGGAGAGCATTGGTCTGCCCAAGCTGAGCAACCCAAAGAGCTCCCTCGGCGGCATTGTCGCCTACCTGAAGGTGGCGAAAATCAGCAAGGCGGAATTCATTAGTCGTGTCCAGATGTACAGCATTGCCATTAAGAAGGCTGTGGTGAAGTATCAGGTGAGCATTCGGTAGAAAACCTAGGTCTGTATAAGTCTGAATTTAAAATGCTGCGGCCAAAACTATTGTTTGGCTAAGAACTTAATCCAACGCATCCATCAAGTGTTTTGTGTTGGTCAAGCATCACCATACAATCTACAAATTGGGTAGTTTTAGTCAGGATTCTATCGGTCCTCCGCAACGTTGAACAAAAGCACATACTCTAAATGGTAAATAGTTTCCCGACCTTTTTTCAGGCGCAGTACAAGGGATTCCAGCTTGACCTCCTCCAGGTGGCCGCTTGCCGCTACTACGGAGAGCCTAAGTCATCTGGATACAAAGTCAGCTTCATCTACGCTCTCAAGCAGACCCTGAAGGTAAGTAAATACTGCTTCCAGACACTCCATACTGTACGTTTGCTGATTGATACAAATGGAAGTAGGCCCTTATATGAAGCTGAAATATTTGTGCAAGTGCTGTCTTCTTGCAACGTAGTTTGTGTATAATCGTTTTCGCAGTGCAACTATTTACCGTAAGTTCAAGCGTTACCCAAAACCGTTCTTTATTGTAGTTAAGACTGAATTTCAAATGCCGATTTTGTATCGCACAAGAGAAGTATACATGATTAAACTTGGAGAAAGATTAGCAGTATTACATATTCTCAAAGACAAATGCTTACTCGAAACTTGCATGGAGCAAACTAACGGTTAGGCGAAAAGTAATATATAAGGTATCATATGCATTGAGTTCGTTCAAACTGTGTATTTCGTTCTTTATTTTATTTGTGCCACTTACAACATACATTCGGCCCAGTTAATGCGAATATCGGCGTTATTTTGTATTCTCGTGAACACCGGTAAACACGGATTAATGGTCAGCCTATCCCCGAACCGGTCGCCTCGGGATTCGACCTGGGACTTCCATACACAATGAGCAGACGATAACCAATGTCAGCTATCGTCCCGTGTTCTATTATTTCCTTTGTTCTTCCAACAGGTTCGCACCTACACCAAGTACAGCATTAGCTACGTCAGTACCTTCCTTGTCCGCTTCAGCAAGATCCTCGTCACTCTTCCATACCCAGGCCACGACCTGATCCCAGTCCTGAAGAGAATTGGTCTGTCCAAGCTCTACAACCCCAAGTACTCCCTCGCAGGACTCGTTGCCTACCTGAAGGTAGCCAAGATCAGCCAGGCGAAATTCGTCAGCCGCATCACGAAGTACGGTGGCAAAATCAGGCAGATTGTTCTGAAATACCAGGTAAGTCATGCCCACATGTAGGTACCAATAGGATCGTTTACCCGTTGATCAGTGGACTCCTTGACGAGTGGACTTTTTCTGGAGATGAAATGAAAATGTCTACTCCCAAAATGTGCTGCTCATCAACGGACAACAACGCGCATACTTATCACATTTACTTGTGTGTATTCTTACTGCATGTCCTTCTGTAAAAAAAACTCCTTTGCAGTTAAAGGTTCCAAGCAGACTGGTTATTGATTCACCTCTTTTGGAAGGATTCAATCACGATTCATTTTGGAATATGAATGATTTCGTCACCGTTTGATTCATGAATACACATTTTGGGAAATCATTCTTTCCAATTCAAAGAATCAAAACATTTTTTTTTTGTATTTGTGCCACTTACAACATACATTCGGCCCAGTTAATGCGAATATCGGCGTTATTTTTTAATTCAATCAAATCACCTTTGACTCACCATTGAAATAGCATTAAACAGTCTTTTTTATTCAATCATCCTTGTTTCTAGGCGGGTTTTGATTCAATCATGATTCATAAATTAAAAAATCCGGTTGTAAATCGATTCTTCTTTGATTCCAGGGGTTTTTGATTGAACGAATCAAATCGATTCAATCAGAGTCGAATCAATAACCAGTCTGGTTCCAAGGCACAGCTTGATGTGCATAGCCAGTTTTCTTTTCGCCGATTTTCAATAAGCTTTCACCTACAATCTCTTATTTTATAAATACACTACGTAATGCAAATATGTTCCTGTGTTTGAACAGAACCAGCACTACACGAAATACCAGTTTGACCTCATTCAAGTGGCCGCTCTCCGCTATTACGGAATCTCCAAGTCGTCTGGATACAAAATCAGCTTCAGCAACGCTCTCAAGCAGGCTTTGCAGGCAAGTAATTACCGCTTCCATTGACTTTAGTGACTAGAAACCACGTCTGAACAAAAGGGGAAATCTGTTTTTGTTTGTTTTTTAAGTAGATATGCAAGTCAGCCTAATGGAATAATACACTTATTGAGTAAACGCCTTACGCAGGGGCGTCGCCACCGGGGGGGGGGGGGGGGGGGGGGCGGGGGGGGGGGGGGGGGGGTGGATGGCTGGGCCCCCAATATCGCTTCGGCCGGAGTCCTGCCCCCCAGATTCGCGGCATTTTAACATTACTCCTACTGGGCTGCACCACAAACCCCTTGCTGCCCCCCCCCCTCCCCAACCCCTGGCTGCCCTCCTCCCCCACTCCAAAGTGTGTCGACGACACTGAGTGAACGTTTTCACATTACAGCCATTGTTCCTCACTTTATACGTTATCGTACTTTAAGAGTGATTTTCAAACGTTCTATAATAGCGTCACATGGATATATCTGCATTGTTAAGCTTTTGAAAGATTAGTTGTGCTTCAGGTTCCGTGAGACACATGCTTACTTGAAACATACTTAGATCGAGCAAACTGTCCAGATCAGAAAAATAATGCATGGTGCGCATTCCATTGACTAGGAATTTAATATTGACAGGATAAGACATGCATAACATTAATGTCAGCTAACGTTCAGTACTCTATTATTTCCTTTGTTCTTCCAACAGGTTCGCACCTACACCAAGTACAGCATTAGCTACGTCAGTACCTTCCTTGTCCGCTTCAGCAAGACCCTCGTCACTCTTCCATACCCAGGCTACGACCTGATCCCAGTCCTGAAGAGAATTGGTCTGTCCAAGCTCTACAACCCCAAGTATTCCCTCGCAGGACTCGTTGCCTACCTGAAGGTAGCCAAGATCAGCCAGGCGAAATTCGTCAGCCGCATCACGAAGTACGGTGGCAAATCAGGCAGATTGTTCTGAAATACAAGGTGAGTGTCAGGCAGGTAGCATCTACTTACTGACTTCAAGAGCCTCTGTCAGTCAGATTGTCTGTTTTGTTTTGTTGTGTCTGTCTGTCTGTCCGCACTGACCTAAACTTAAGCAAAGCAAATGAATCAGGAAAACGAACAGCTGAACAGGGTACCTCTTTTTTAAGAAATTAGGACTACCTTGCTTCCGAGTAGATACTGAGCTTGTGTACGTGTGCAAATCTAGTTCCAGGCGCCGAACTTTAGGGGACTCCACAGGTTAACGGATCAAATTTGCAGCGCTTTAACGGGTCAACTAAAGAAATTAACGTATTGATGGTCAACGAATTAATGGTTCAGTGATCCTCTAGTGACAACTAATACTGTTTAAAAGATGCGTGATTCTACACAGTGAAATGATGTCAACCTCACCCAAGAAGAAAATAATAATGGTGAATAGTACCTTCCGAGGAATTAAAATGCTATCTAAGTTCATAATGTCCATGCTTTATACAGATCACCGTAAATTTACACAAATGCCTGTGCTTTACACAGCGAACTGTTCGCACCACTTTTCCAGGCGTTGTACAAGGGGTACCAGCTTGACCTCCTTCAAGTGGCCGCTCTTCGCTACTACGGAATCTCCAAGTCGTCTGGATACAAAGTCAGCTTCAGCTCCGCTCTCAAGCAGACCCTGAAGGCAAGTAATTCATACATATGGGTGGGCTGGGCTTTTTACGTGATAGAGTTGTGATGGAATAACACAATGATTGCGTTGAATATGTGCCGTCAGTTTGTATCGAAACACAGCTGAATTTTATGTTATCATTTTGCTAATAGGGTTTGGATGATAATATCTGTAACTTGGGAGACGTTCAACTACGAAAATGCCTATGGAGTAAATCAATTTAAAAAGTTGCATGCTGCTTTCTTACATCAATCATCTTCGCATACCGAAGCACTTGGTGATTGAATCAGATAAATATATAATTCGCATTTCAAAGAACCAACAAACTCAGACACGAAAATAATCAGACCTTTCCTGAACCGAATCAGAGGACCGATTTCCTGAACCACTTCATAATAAGCATACATGATGTATTATATTATATATGTATTATATATTATATTATTATATATTATATCCCTTATATATTGTATGCAATATACATTATATGTAATATATATTATATCCATTATATATTATATGTATTATATATTATATGATATATTATATTTATTATTATGCATATATTATGTAGGGTAGACCGGGGCAGCGCGCACCCCTTACATGTTTGAATGAGCTAGGATGAGCTATACTGCTATTTTTGGGAGAGATTGGACAAATAATGTTAATGAAAATAACCGTTAATGAATTGTTCTTCTAATAGAAATGCGCGTTCAACCATTGGAAAATGAATTTACTGAGAAAAATGGAGAAAATCAATGTTATGCAGAGTGGCGCTTTGCCTCGCCCCGGGCAAAGCGTCCATTGCTTTGGGGGCAAAACGTTTCCTGTGCAATTGTAGTTGGGGTTAATCGCCACTTCCATAATTAAATCATTTAAAAATACACAGTGTTTTGTGACGATTTTACGATTTTTAAACATTTATGCACTTCTTATATGTTCTTAGTTTGGATTTTAACTAATTGTATTTCATTTGCATGTTTAATTGAATTTTCCTTAATTTTCCCAATAACGCTTTCCCCCAGTAACCCAATCCCGTAGCCGTATTATCTCACAGCAGCCATATTGATGCGGTGCAATCATGTTCTAAGCATGGCTGTTAATTGACGCCGCACCACCCGCATATCCTCTCATGGCACCTCCACCACGACACGTTTCTCTTTTCTCCGGCAGATTCGCGCGTACTACAAATACAGCGTGAAATCCGTCAGCTCTTTCCTCATCCGCTTCAGCAAGTACCTGGTGACGCCCGTCTACCTGGGCTACCAGTTGAAGCCCCTGTTGAAGGGCGTTGGTCTGCCGAAGCTCACCAGCCCCAAGTACTCGCTCTCTGGCCTGGTCACCTATCTTCAGAGTAACAAATTCACCCAGGCTGCCCTCATCAGCCGCATTCAGAAGTATGCCCCCCAAATCAAGGCGACCGTCTACCGGTACAAGGTCAGTTGTGGGTCAGTCTGTAGAGTTTAGCCAGGCAAGTTGGAGCGCAATAAAGCAGTTGATATGTACCACACAGCAATTGTATGTATTATAAGTGTCACACTCTTGGAATGCTCGGTTTACTAGAAATGTTCAGACTTCAGACCATATCTGGTCTATTTCGGCATTATGATCTCTATGCAAAGAAGCACATTCAATGTCATGTCTGTATCACGTATGTGCAGCGCCGCTGAATGTCGTTGCACCACGACCGTGTCTTCCTGCAACAGAAGCAGTACTCTGGAATTCGGGCTGACTTGCTACAGCTGTGCGCCATTCGGTACTACTCCTTCCCCCTGATCATCAGGCGCAACGTTCGCTTCGGATATGCCTTCCAGAGCTACCTCAGCTCTCAGGCAAGTCCCACACAAAGTGACGCTGCAACTTGTAACGGTGTATGTACTGCAGTATCTCAGAGGCATGTGATTTGTTTTGTGTTGGTTCCTTTCAGATATTGTCGGCTTGCGTTTTATGTGTGACTGAAAGCTACAGATTCCAGTCTGTCGACGTTTGTGTGACGTCTGATTATTAAACATCTTATGGGACTCATTTATATTGGTAGAAATTTGGGATTTGGGATACATTTCAAAACCATGTGTCACAGTTTTTTTCTCACGAAACATGGCGTGAAAAGCATTTGGACACTGCAACATTCCAGCATCGCGCTTCATACGCTGTAAGTTAATCTAACTTACATCTACAAGAGATGCACACCATTCAAACGTTCTGACACTGTTTTCCTTCCACAGAGTCTGAAGCTGTACAATGGGTCTGTCGTGAACAAGTTCCTCAGCGGCTTCATCCAATATATCCGCAAATCTCAGCTGAAGAAATACCACGGTGTTCTGTGGTGATTACGGATGACTTGACAAATTGTCAACGAATCACATAACATAACAATTACGAGTAAATACTTTCCTTTGATGTTTGACTATTTATTATTCCTAGATGTCCTTGATCATGATAAAACAAAACGATACAGGATTGGAATTTTCTACCGTTTGGTGATGTAGTGAAGATGAACTTGTTAAAAACTTTTTCTTTTCGATGGTTGGAAAATAAAACGTATATTTGCAGATGGCCGTCCTGAACGCGTTTGACTCTTGCATGCGTAACTCCATGAAGTTTGCTACTGAAGAGACCTCGCAGAACATTGAGCGCAACAGGAGCGATGCAGACATAAAGCGAAATAAACAAGTAACATGGATGTTACTGATGTTCATGAGTAAATACTCCGGCATATAGGAAATCACAACACCGCCAAGCACCGCTTCTGACAGTGACATGGATAGAACGGCATAACCTGGAACCCTGCAACGGCCGATATTGGACACGGACACATATTGGACACTCCGTAATCGACATCAATAACATTATCTCAACCTAGACTAATGGTAACGGATCCAGTGGCATAATTTGTCTAACAATCACATGCTTCAGACAGAGCGATAGATGTGATGCAACATGCAATGTTGCCCACAAACTTGCTTTGAGATCTCTTACCAGGGCCGGCGCCACAGGAGGGGGGGGGGGGGGCAGGAGGGGCAGCTGCCCCTCCAACCGCCAGCTGGGCCCTTTTCGGCCAGCCTGGCAGCCTGGCAGAGCTGCATGTTCTCTCAGACTGGTGGGCGGCGGGTCCCCCCCCCCCCCCCCACCTGGAGGCCAAGAGGGCCCTTTACGGCGCGCTGCGCGCGCCGAAAAGGGCCGACGAGACCACGCGAAGCGCGATATCATGGGCTCATTACCACGCGAAGCGTGGTCTTTAGAGACTTTGGAGCACTTCAGAGACCCTTTAGGGCCACCAGGGCTCTCTCTGAAAGACCAGAAGGCCCCTTGGTCGTTTAAAAGAGCCATGTGCATATCAGAGGGGCCCCTTGTCCAGACCGAAATGGCCCCTGAGCAGGTCAGAGGGCCCCCTGAACACGTCGAATGGTCCCCCTATACAGCACAAAGGGGCCCCTGGGCATGTCGAGAGGACCCTGAGTACATGTCGGCCGAACGACAAAGCAGCCAGTGCAGTCTATTGCTAGGTCATAAGGGCCCCTGAGCAGGTTGGAGTGCTCCTGGACATACCACACCAGAGGGCCCATGGGAAGGTAAACAGGGGCCCCTGTGCAGGTAAGAGGGGCCCCTGACCAGACCGAAATGGCCCCTAGGTGGGTCAGCGGGGCCGCTGAAAATGCCGAATGGGCCCCAGGTCAGCTCGGAGGGGCCCCAGGCATGTCTGAGGGCCCTCGGAGCATGTCGCAAGGCGACAAAGCAGCCGGCGCAGTCCAACCAGAAGAGTCGCTGGATAGTTCGGAGGGGCTCCTGGGCAAGTCGGAGGGGCCCCTGGCTAGACTGAAAGGGTCCCTGGGCCGATCGGAAGGGCCCTTGAACATGCCGGATGAGTTCCTAGCCAGACTAGAATGACCCCTGGCAGGCACGTAGCCAAGGTGGGGGGACGGCGGGCGCCCCCCCCCCCCCCCCCCATGGAGGCCAGAAGGACCCTTTTCGGCGGGCGCAGCGCGCCGAAAAGGGTCGGCGGTATCATGCGCGGTATCATGGGCACTTACCAAGCGAAGCTGTGGTCTTTGGAGAGTTTAGAGCACTTCAGAGGCAATTTAGGGCCACCAGAGCCCGCTCTGAAAGGACCGGAGGGCCCCTTGGACGTTTAAAAGAGCTCTATGCTTGTCAGACGGGCCCCTGACCAGACCGAAAGGGCCCCTGAGCGGGTCAGAGGGCCCCCTGAACACGTCGAATAGGCCCCTAGCTTGCACAGAGGGGCCCCTGGGCAGGTCGAGACCCCTGAGCATGTCGGCAGGGCGACAAAGCGGTCAGGGCAGTCCCTTGCCAGGTGATAAGGGCCCCTGAACAGGTTGGAGGGCCCCTGGAAAGACCAGAGTGCCCCTGGGAAGTTACAAGGACCCCTTTGCAGGTCAGAGGGGCCCCTTACCAGACCGAAAGGGCCCCTAGGTGGGTCAGAAGGGCCCTTGAACATTCCAAATGGGCCCCTAGTCAGCGCGGAGGGGCCCAGGGCAGGTAGGAGGGCCCTCGGAGCATGTTGCAAGGCGAAAAACAGTCAACGCAGTCCGTTGCCAGGTCGGAAAGGTCCCCTAAAAGGCTGGAGGGCTCCTGAAGAGACCAGAGGGCTTCTGAAAAGTGCAAAGGGCCCCTGTGCAGATCGGAGGGGCTCTTGACCTACCAAAAGTACCTCTGGGCGGGTAAGAAGGGCCCCTGAACATGCCAAATTGGCCCCTAGCCAGCACGGAGGGGCCCAGGGCAGGTCGGAGGGCTCCTTGAATATATCGGCAGTGCAACAAAGCAGCCAGCGCAGTTCGACCAGAAGAGTCGCTGGGCAGATCGGAGAGGCTCCTGGGCAAGTCAGAGGGGCCCCTGGCTAGACCGAAAGGGTCCCTGGGCCGGGCTGAAGGGCCTTTGAACATGCCGGATGAGTTCCTAGCCAGACTGGAGGAACCCCTGAGCATGTCGGCAGGGCGACAAAGCACCCAGTGCAGTCCCTGGCCAGGTCGGAAGGACCTCTGGACAGGCCGAATGGGCCCCTTGACACACAAGAGGGGTTTCTTGCAAGGTCAGAGGAGTCCCTGGTCAGACCGGAAGGACCAAAAGCACGTAGAGATCCCAGATGAAGAATAAATACAAAGAGGACTTGCTCCACATGAAACATATTTAAAACGGAGCTTTCAGGAATATTGTAACACCCTTCGTCAGGGTTTTACCATATACCCGAAAGCTCCGATTTTAATTTTTCTTGTAGAGTAAGCCCTCTTTGTAATTAATATATATCAACCACTCCACATCTTGTCTTTACGCTGATCCCATTTGAGTCCCTGAACAGGTTGGAAGGGCGTTGAAAAGGTCGGAGGGGCACCTAGACGATCTGAAGGGACCCTGAGCCTTTCAACAGTAAGAATGCTGTTGTCCATAGAATAGAACTTTACCAAAATCGCGCTGCTCCGCGGCGCAATTAACTACAAATTAAATAATATGCGGGTTAGAAGAGAGAAAAAATCGTGCCGTTTATCGGCGCATTTATGTGCTATGTTGCTGCTTTCTTTATAATTTGGGCAAAATAGTTCACTTAAGCGCTTTTTACTGCGTTTTTAAACGCACAATAACATTTTTAGAGGTCCGCACCAGGGTTGTGCTCGACTCAGAGTCGGTGAGTCAGATTTGACTCAACTCTGACTCAAATCAACTTGAGTCAGAGTCGATTCGCTTAAGAAAAATAGGGGCTCGGCTTGAGTCAGATTTGAGTCGCTTAAAAAAATAAGGGTTCAATTTGAGTCAGAGTCGAGTCGCTTAATTAAAATAGGGGTTTGAGTTGAGTCGGAGCGAAGTCGCATGGATGTCGCTTGAGTCAAAGTTGAGTCACCTGGATGCTGCTTGAGTCAAAGCTGAGTCGACTCATCCTCTTACAAGTTAAAGTCACATCTGATATAACCAAAACAAATGGTAGCAACTAAATAATAAAGGGGTCCAAACAATGCTCTAGAGTGCTTTTCAAACCCACATAAATCAATTTTCTGTCTGAAAAAAAACCTTAAAGAGTACTTAACTCATCACAAACTCTGCTGACTGCTCCTTATCATAAGTGAAACAATACAATATTAAATATGTACATAGAAATGAAAACTGCAGTATATATAACCTAATAATAACCATATCAACATAACATTCTGGAATGTGTATACGAACCATGTACCATACGCGCCATTTATGTCTGAAATAAAAAGTTTGAATCACAAATTTATTGAGGTTAAGGAACTTTAAGAATGTTAATTCAACAACAGATCACAATTCACTTGTTTTCTAACGCCGAAATAATTGTTATCTCTAAAATCCTACAGTTATCACATGTCAGTTCACTCAGTTTTAAATGGTTCGAGCGCGAATACTTTCTCCCACTACACGACTTGACAATAAATATCAATCAAAGTGAGTGGCCGTATCAATAATACGGATTTCCTTCCGCGCTGATCCTCAAATGTGTTGATGAATAGAGTGAGGACTGTGATTGGTAAGGATACTGGTCCACATGCTAGCACTAGCTACTAGCAGCTCACAGGTTACTCTGGGAGTGTCACATATGTAATTTCTCCAAATGACTGTTTAGACCAGTTAACTTGAAAATTCTATCCGCACTTTTTATTAATTTTATGTGCGAGTTTCAGGGTGTTTTTAAAGGGTAT
>JAXIVJ010019743.1:0-17602 GCA_036785665.1 Chirona hameri | reverse complement strand
TGCCACGCACCCAAGGGTCGAGGCATCGTTCCCAGTAATGACTTTATCACCCTGCTCTTGTCCTTTTGTTGGCACGTCTGGCAGCTGTCGATATACTGGGAGCAGATGGTGTACTTTTTGTGGAAGAAGAAGCTTCTTCTTAGGTTGCCTAAGGTTTTCCCCACCTTGAGATGGCCAGCGTGAGCGTCTTGCACGGCGGCCCTCACTAGGCCACGATCTGCCATCTTTCCTCCCTTTGCCGATCGGTACTCACTCTCTCCAGTATCTAATCATCGCTGATCCGGAAGCTATGCGATTTTACCCATGGTGGTGGCGCGATGCCCTCCTCCAAGGCTCGTCTCAGCTGCTTGCAGTCCTCGTCATCCCTTTGATGTTATCCTAGGGTCCGCCGTCCGTCCGGAAAGGGGCGATGTGCATCTGTAGCCTTCTCGCGCTGGTCGAACTCTTGGGCGGCTGTGCCTCCCCCGTTCACACCTGTGGCTGCTGAGTTTGGTGGAGCATGCCCGTGTCGCTTGGTCTGGAACGCATGGGTTTGTTTTCCGCCGTCCCCGTCCAACTGGCTTTTGTTCTGCTTCTCGTGAGGACCGCCGTCACCTCCCTCACGTCCTGCTGACTTTCTCTTCCGGGGCTCCCCTCCGGCTAGTCTTCACTTTCATCTTTCTCCCGCTGTCGTTCCTCTTCATACATCCTTGAAGAGAAATATGCATTCCTGTGCTGCTTGCCGAGTTTGTGTGAGATTTTCAGATCGTATTCATGGAGAACCATCCGCCACCTCTGCAGTCCCGTCCCGTCCCGTAGAAGGCCCGTAGTCCCGTAGTCCCGTAGTCCCGTAGAACTTACGTCCGTCATTAGTACGAATTATTTTGAGAAGACTGGCAGGGTTAATACTGGTTCTTCCGTCAGGGCCCTTTTCAGGTCTTCGAAGGCCTCTTCTGCCTCGGATCCCCAGTGGAACGTCACTTGCTTCTTGGTCAGCTCTGTGAGGGGTTGCGCGCGCCGACTGAAGTCTTTGACTAAGGTCCGGTAGTAGAAGGCCATCCCGAGGAATGTCCGGGCTTATCTCACAGTTTTCGGCGACTCCAGATCTCGGATCTTGGATATATTGCTTGGGTCGGGTCGGATCTCTCCTGGCGAGATCACATGGCCCAAGTATTGCACCTTCTCCTTGGCCAGGGTGCACTTCGAGGGCTTCAACTTGATGCCCGCCTCCTGTAGACGAGTGAAGATATCTCAGAGGTGTTCTAGATGTTCTTCGAATGTCCTCGAGAAGCAGAGGATGTCATCTATGAAACAGTGGCAAAATTTGCCGGTGTATTCCGACAGGATGTGTGACATGAGTCGCTGGTATGTTGGAGGAGCTGTTTTGAGTCCAAAAGCCAGTCTTTTGAAATTAAATAGTCCGAGGAAGCATCGAAAGGCTGTCTTGTGTCGGTCTTCTTCGGCAATGCCAACTTGCCAGTATCCTTGTGGCAGTCGAGGCAGCTGCAAATTCTGGCCTCTCCCAAGGTACCAAATATTTTACTGTGTGCCAAGGGCATAGGGTAATGATCGGCTCTGGTAACCTTGTTGGGACCCCGGTAGTCTACGCAGAAGCGAGTTTCCCCGGACTTCTTCGGGACTAAGACGACGCCGGCTGCGTACGAGGAGACGGAAGGTTCGATGACCCCTTTTTCCAACATTTCTCGCACTTCGGTTTCTATGACTTGTCTCTCCTTATGTGCCACTTTGTAGGCTGGCCTTCGCACCGGTACGTCCGTGGTTAGCTCAATTCGATGCTGAATAAGGTCGCAACTGCCAAGTTCACCGTTCCCATCGAAACACTCGGAGAAGTCGTTGACGAGCTGGAGGAGCCGACTCCTGTCCTTTGGTGGTACGGGTCCGATGTTGATGTCTTCTGTGGCGGCTGCTCGAGGTGGGTTGTCGACTGGTTCCTCTTCATGTGTCTCTTTCCCATGGGGTAAGTTGTCGGCTGCTGGTTCCTTTTCACGTGTCTCTGGCCTGTGGTCTGTCCGGTTTGCCTCTTGCGAGCTCAGTCGTGTTTTGTCATTTGTTTTTAGCTGCTGTCAACAGTCCCCTGGTTCTGCCTCGCTGCTGGAGGTTCGGTGTTTCATCGGTACGACTCTAGTCCCTTCACCTGTTTGAACTTGTCGTAAATCATTCATCGTGGGTGCAGTGCCGCCTTCTCGTTGTCTTGTCCCGGTTTCGTGATGAGGTGGGATGAGACAGGTCTCGTCCTCCTCTTGAAGTCTTTTTTCATCGTCTGTTGCCGGTGTATTGCCGCGTCCTTGGTTCCCGGTCTCTAGTTGGTGATCGGTGAGATTCATGCTGGTTCAGTCTTATCTTCGTCTTCACACGCGTAACTCCGACTCGCCTCATGTCGTCCCCTTGCCAGACCAGGTTGATTTTGCTCCATCCTGCCGTGTCAGAGGTCTGATTTGGGTCACGTACTGGCCTACCAGGCTTCCTCCGGTAGTTGCCCCCGCACCTTGCAGAGATATCCTTCCCGATTTGGCCAATTGAATTGATGGATCTGCCGCGTCAAGGCGCACATTGTGTTGCCGAATGAAGTCGAATCCGATGATTGCGTCTTGAGGGATGTCGAGACAGACTTAGGCTGCCTGCTTCCGAGTTTCTTGACCGAAGCTGAATTTTAGGGCTACTTCATGTGTGATTGAGATTTCGTGTCCGGAGGCCGATTGCAAGATCACGTCGACTGGTCGTTCCGCTGGTACACCCAGGTGTACTTTTAATATTGTTGAATTTACAATGGTCACCATGGAACCTGTGTCAATCAAGACCAACGCTTCCACTCCTTCTATCCGGATGCGACAGGTGCAGGTTCGTACCTGTCCCGGTGTCGGCAGTACTTGTGCAGTTGCCGTTGTCACTAGTGCTTTGTCACCAGTGCTTGTATGATGGTGTCGTGCCTCAGACCAGAGTCCTCCTGGTGCTGTTTCGGGGTTGTCGGAGTATCTGACGCAGATTGAGTTGATCCCTCTCTGGAAGCATGTGGTGTCGTCTTAGACCTCGGTCTCGTGGTCTGTTGGTGCTGGGATGTCCAGGGGGCTTTCGTTTGCCTCTGCGCCGACTGAACCCCTAATGCAGCCGGTGATATCCGTTTCCCTGCGGTCGCACTTTGAGATGTGGGCATTCGCGCCTCCAATGACCTGGCTGTTGACAGTTGAATCAGGTCCCCTGGACTTCGTAATTTCGCTGCCTCCCTCTGTTCCATCCAGCCGACCGCATTTCAGCGTCTCTCCTATCTTGTCGGCTCCATTCGTTTACACGTGTCGCTCCTAGGTCCGGTCTTGGTATAGAGAGTTGACCTTTGTACTGCTGATGCCCTCGCGTGTACGCGTTCTGTCCGGTCTGTGCATAGTGCGGAAGGTTCGGGCGATTATACCGGGTTTGTTGCCGCCTCTGCGGGTACTCCTCTTCTTCCCCATCTTCTTCTTCGTATTCCTTCTCTGATTCCGGGGGTTTCTCTCGCCGGGCCTGTCTCAATCGACCATTTATTTGGGTTTCTCTTGCTGTCTCCATTGGGCTCTCACTTTTCGCCTGGCTCACTTCCTTCTTTTTCGTCTTTTCCTCGCGGATTTCGAGAGCGGCTACTATTTGTTACACTATTCCTGGATTGGTGATGTTCGGCAAGTCCCGTTTATAGCAACTCAACACCTCTTCTTCACGGTGACTGGCTTCTACCGGCCTCTTCTTCTCCTGCTGTTCGCACGGCTTCATTAAAGGTCGCGCATTTGTTCCTCCAGACCATCTGACGTAGACTACTGCGCAGTCCTCTCATACAATTCAACTTGCGCGTGTAGTCTACCATTCTCTTTCGAACTTTTTTCTGGTCGCCTCTTCGGCTCTTGCTGCTCCGTTTTCTTCTCTCTCTTCTCCTTCCTCCTTAATTTCCTGCCATTCCGGTCCCAGCGCCAGGAGTGATAGTTTCCTGACCATTTGTCCCCATTCCTGTAACTTTTTGCTTCCTTGCGTTCCAGTATTGAGTAAATACTGATGCCACTGCTCCTTGCCCGCAGTATTGAATCTTTCCTTTAGAGCATCTTGGAGCTCTTTCCACGTTGTTATTTTGCCTTGGCCTTTAACTGCTCTGCATGCTTTCCGGCCTCACCGCAAAGACGGAACATGGCGGCCTTGAATGTCTGCACGGCCGTCCATCCGTCGAACTCGGTGGCGCTTCCAAGCATCTGGATCCATTCGTCCAAGTTTTGTTGGCCGTTAAAATTTGCCACGGATCCCAGCACTCGGAACTGTTCCATGATTCTGGAAAAGAATACTTTGTGTTACCAACGTCATCTTGCCATCTTGTTACTGGGCGACACACCAATTCAATTTTTTATTTTTTTGATGGGCTCGGCGATACGTGCCAACCCGTTGAGTTCAAGGGCCCGTAGACGTGACCATGCCCCACGCTGGGCGCCAGCATTGTAGCGGGGTTTGCAATGGGTATGGTCTATTGGCGACACGGCCAGCGAAGGCGACACGGCCAGCGGCCAGCGAAGCTACATAGTCTTCTTCCATTCACTCATTCATTATTCTCTCAAGCTTGTATTACACTTACACTCCACTAGCTACCAAACATCAGGGCGGCGCCTCGCTGACTCCTCCCTTTTTCCTATTCCCTCCAGTGACGCGTAGCATTCCGCTGTGCGGGAAGCTTCGTCAGTCCTGTGGCGTGCTTAGGGCTCCCTAGACGCTCCGTGCTTAATGAAGCAAAATACAGAATTACCAACATTTTAAATTAATTCCTGGTTCCCCAGGGACTTGTCTTCTGTCGTTCACTGGAAAACCCGTTGTGGTAGCCTTTACTCTAATCGAGCGCTCAGCGTATTAGTGCGCATAAGGTTGTCCAGTGTTCTGCACCCATACCAGGGCGAAATGCGCCTCCAGAAACTGCTGCAGCAGTCTACTAAAACACCGAAGTCTCACTGCCGGAGCTACCTGGCTCACTGCGGAACACAACCCGTCTAACTGCAGTCACCCGACACATGAGATAGACATGTTTCCCGTCGCCCTGCCAGTGATGCACCCGGACTTCAACGGGGCGTACTATCCTCCGAGGTCGTGATCCCACGGAGATTTCGCTCCCAGGGCTCACGAGGGGCATACCCTAAATCCTCCGAGGTCGTGCTCCTAAGGAGCCTTCGCTCCCAGGCTTCACGAGGAACATACCTAAAATCCTCCGAGGTCGTGATCCTACGGAGCCTTTGCTCCCAGGCTTCACGAGGGACATATCCTCAAATCCTCCGAGGTCGTGATCCTACTGAGCCTTCGCTCCCAGGAATTACGAGGGGCATAACCTAAATCCTCCGAGGTCGTGATCCTGCGAAGCACTCCGCGACTAGTGACTTACGAGTTTCAGCTCCCAGGGCGTCACGAGGGACATATCTTAAAATCCTTTGAGGTTGTGATCCTACTGAACCTTGGCTCTCAGGCTTCACGAGTGACATATCCTAAAATCCTCCGAGGTCGTTATCCTACGGAGCTTTCGCTCCCAGGCTTCACGAGCGACATATCCTAAAATCCTCCGAGGTTGTGATCCTACGCAGCCTTTGCTCCCAGGCTTCACGAGAGGTATAACCCAAAATCCTCCGAGGTCGTGATCCTACGGATAATGTGTTCCTGGGCTTCACGAGAGACATACGCTAAAATTTCGTTCGAGCTCGTGTGTCAAGCGTATAATGTACGGACCCGCCGGCTTATTATCCCTGACATCACGAGGGCCTAACCCTCGGTTCCACCGGTCTCTCGCTAGGGCGTCCCAGCCCGTCCCACTGGGCGTTCTGGATCCCCCAAGATCACCCTGTTTAACCAGGGCATTCCTGCAACTAACTGCGCCTGAGCCTCGCTATAATCCACGGCTTCTGGAACCCAGTCTACGTATCAAAGACCTGTATTGTCTCCACGTCACGACCGGTCTCCTCTTAGTCCTATTTCCAGAGGTCTATACATGGCGAGATTTGTCGCTCACGACGAATCTAGGGCAATTTCTGTCGCACGATGAAAACTCTCCGGTAAGGGTTGTCACCACATATCAAGCAAAATACTTTCAGTTAGACAACTGGATGGGCGTTTCACGAGCAAAGCCAAGCGAAGCACAATGGATGGCAAATTTGAAATCAGCATCACAAAATGTCATAGAAACTACCAGATTCCAAAAAGGTTATCTCAGGTTATCGGAGGTCAGTGGCCCCGGTTGAACTGTGAAAATGCATGACTCCAGTGGAACATATAACAATGCAAAATGGATGCCAAATTTGAAATCAGCGTCATATAATGTCCTAGAAACTGCCATATAGCAAAAAAGTCACATCAGGTCATCGGAGGTCAATGACCTCGGTTGGCCTCTAAAAAGGTCAACTGAGGTCACAATCTCAGTGGACACCATAAATGTCACCTGTTGACACCTGTGCTTATGCTCCTGATCAGCTAACACTCGGAAACTGCACAAGTTACAAGCACCGATACTACGGGGCGCCAGTTGCGTCTGTCATGACCTTGAGAAACAGGTCATAGGTCACGGGTCATGGGGGATAGAACTTAACAAAGTTGAGAGTATGTTTAAAATTGCTCAAAAATTGGGTACTAAAAGTTGCATTGCAATCGGTTGATAAATACGCGAGTTTTTTGTCTCGAAAGACATTTCATGTGACACTCACTGCGACACTCACCTTCGCTACAAGCTTGCTACCATTCGCTAATAACGTAAGACAATGTGCCCGCTACCGGCCCGCTACCGGGCTGGCCTGTCGCGTGGTTTCCCTCATTATAATTGCCACCGGCTAGCGTAAAATACGACATAAGTCAGTCAAAAATATAGATATTGCTTTGAAATTGGGTTTGGGTATCGTCCATACTTGGTTCTCCAATATGTTTTCCGGTTTTGAATATATTTGAGATAAAAAATTTGGGAATTTTTCAAACAAAAAAATAATCACTTTTTTACATCTTAAATATATTCAAAAACTGGAATATATATTGGAGAACCAAGTATGGACGATGCCCAAGCAAAATTTCAAAGCAATATCTATATTTTTGACTGACTTATGTTCAGTTTTACGCTACCCGGTGAAAATTAGAATGCGGGAAACCGAAATACGCATTCCGGCAGCGAAAAACCGATCGCCTCAAAGAAACGCCGATGCTATTACTTATGATGCCATTATGTGGCATCATAATTAATACAGTATATTCTACGGGGGCCGGTCGGCCGGCCGGGGGTGCGGAGCGCCGGCCCGGTGGGTCGACGCTTCGCACCCCTGCACAGTGGGCGTAAAAGGGGATTTAGCCTCGCGAAACCTATTAACCCCTATAACTTTTTTACCTTACAAGATGCATCAACCAGTTAAACATCATTAGACAGCCAATTAATCCAGGAATACATTACGTTAAATAGTGGACATGTTGCAGGGCTTTTGTAACGCGGGGATTGCTTGCAAGTTGCAATACATAACATTGGGGTTACATTTTGGATCTCCTCGGATCTCCGTAATTACTGGACCGATTTTACCAATTCAAACGGTATTCGATGTCCCTTGAAAATGTGTGTGTGTGTGGGGGGGGGGGGGAACCTAATATTGTTGACCTCAGGGTCACCGATGACGTTACAGGTCACGTCAAAGACACACTGTTTGACCGTGTCATAAAGGTCTCGGTGGATGGAATTGTCGCGCAAAATTGCGATAACGCATAAGCAGTCAATAAATCGGTACGATTCGTGTGTCTGACACTTCTAAGACCATTCTAAGCTTTTTATGACCTTGGGTCAGGTCAAGGTCATCCAAGGTCACGAGGTCAAACTGCCAATTACGGTCATTAGGCGTTGTAACACATGTTTATGGGTTCGTTTTTCATTTCGAACCCGAAAAATGACCCTATAACATTGTTTATTCCATAGAAATAGAAGTAAAAAGCAAAAACGTAAATGCATTTTTTATGCATGGTAATGCTGTGAGAGGTGGTCGATTTTTGTCTTTGAAAGGTCATAAGTAAAGTATTTTTGACGATATTGACTTCAAATTTGGTACACATATTCATTGGACACGTCTCGTTCACATATATTCCAGTGTTGGATAACTGATTTGTTTGGAAAATATTGCAAAAACTATATTTTTGGGTCTTTGGATTTCTCAAACTTTTGAATTTCAATAAAATCGAAAATCCGAGACTTTAGTTTGATAGCCAAGTATATTCTCAGTCATCTGGTATATGATAATTTAATTTGTCTTAAAAAATGTACTTTTGACAGCGTATTTTGCAAACCCTTATTTTTCAACAAAAACCGCAGAACATGACATCACTCTGACGTCATTCCCGGTTGAACTATCATAAGCTAATCTTTTTCCTTCAACTAACATGTGTACAATTAATGTGAGAGAGGGTATCGAAAGTTTGGTGACGATATCGGTGTTGGTTTAGGAGATATCGCAAAATAACGGAGGGGGGGGGGGGGATAGCCCCCCCCAATTAACTCGCGGGTTAATATGATTTTGCAACACTAATAATTTTAATAGCGTGCAATAATGAGGTTTTTTTAGGTATCCAGAAAACGTTTTCGGCAGCGTTCGAAACGTTTCGCTTGTTTGATGACTGGCCTTTGCTGACTTGTTTAATGTTTGCTATGTTTATATTTGCTTGCCATGTTGAGAGATCGTACATTTTCACACAAATTGTGCAAATTTGCCATCATAAATGTATTCCTGCTTTGAATTAGGGTTAGGCTTTTCCACATCCGGGAAATATGGTACCAGATGTGGTCAGAACTTGAAAGATAAGTATCTGTTGTAGAACTTGGGGCACGACTCTAATGGCTATCCGCAATAGATATCCCAACATTTTGCTCTTGGTGTATCCTCTGGGTGTATAAGACAAATACATGCAATTAGTACATATCTGCTACAAGCACAACTACTAAATGCGCAATGCATTGTACCATATTGTATATTGGTCTCCCGAGGGCCAATCGTCTCAGATAAACGCATTAATATTATTCGAAACGTTCAAAAACGAAACCTAGGTATATTTGACAACTCGGTTCCGGTAAGCTTGGACAAAAGTCATTTTTTGCCATGTCCTTAGATAATTGATGCTTTGGGAGACGTACATTTCACCCTATTTATTATTTACGCATGTATACTTTATGGAACTATTCCAGGTAGAGGTAGACCTTGTTCATGAACCTTGCATTTATTTAATTCTTCACACATTTCACAGCACTATGACGAGTTACAGCTAGTCACTATCACTGCTGCTGTGACGCTCTGCTGTGATGCTGTGCCAGTCTGTCCACCAACCAATGAGGACGCTTCTGAGTCCGCTGTAGTTTGGTGGTGGTTTTATATCATCGTTGAAATAAAACCCTTCAAATGCGAGCTTAGATCATATACCATGCGCTGGGTTCCTACACCCGGTCGCTCAAGTAAATACGGAAACTTCTTGCAAAATGTTACATAAAAGGCTAAGGCGCAAGTTTGCGCAACTTTTTCAAGCTTGACCCGTTATATAATATCCCAGTGCACATCCTGTTGCTAGTTTTGATTCGCTACCTGATGATACTTATTATATCGGCACTATCGAATTTAATTATATTAATTTTAGGCATCAACAGAGATAAGGCGATATATTTAATATTTATTTGGCTTATTGATTTACTCAATCTTCTAGATCTAACTATCATATGCACGACAACATATAATTACATCACACTATAACACACTAGGTGCGGAAAATGCAAGCATATTGCCTCGTCATCACATTTGCCAGAACGTTTAAATCGCCCGTGAATGATGAGTTTTAAAGGTGATGTGAACTCTTGTGTTTAAAGTCCCATTCCTCAACGAAAAAAAAACATTCAATGATCAAATCAATGTGATATTGGTGATCAATGGACATTTTGCAGTCGATTGATATACATTTTGTTATCACAATCGGTAATTTATTTTTTTGGAGTTCCGCGAGGCTGGACCGGCCGGAACTGTGGCTCAGTTGGGTGGCTCAGTTGGTAGAGCGTCTAACTCGGAACCCAAGGGTTCCGGGTTCGAGTCTGGCTACTGGCGCAAGTCATTCGGTTCCCCGCCCCGGAGGAGAGTGGTTCTCCTCCCCACCCGCGGCGGCATATAGCTATAGGCTGGACTACGGGGTGGGCGAGAACAACTCCCCTCCCACCCCCCCCCCCCCCCAACAAAAAAAGAAGAAAAAAAGAAGAAGGAAAGTGCGTATTAACGCGAGGCGGCGTGGGCGGGGGAGATCCAGTTCGGAATTTGTTTTGGGAGTTGTGACCTGTGCAAAATAGTATCAAACCTGTTGCGCAGCCTCCCACCTTGAGCTATCCTGATTTAATTATCATCTTCTTTTCAAATCCCTTGTTTATCTTACGTTCTGCATCCTTATTTTGTCTACATTTTCTTCATCATCATAGGATATGTAAATAGTTATGCAAATTATGCATATTTGTTGTCCCACTAACACCTTAATATCAGTCTCGGAATACCACCGGGTGTTACTAGCTCTGCTATCTGTCCGATGGATCCCGAGGCATACTCCTTTACTAATCATCAGGTGGCGGGCTGTCCTGCAAGGGAAAAAAATAGCGTGGAGTGGTGCGACCTAACGTGAATGAATGCCCATCCTTGGTATTAAGTTCTATGGTAATTAACGTAGTCAGGTCCCACGGGCATGTAAGGGCACTCCTGCATACCTGTCTGCCGTCATCGGGTTGTATGGCCATACGTTGCTATGACTTGATTGAGGCGGTAGACACTTAACAAGGTATGGGAAAAAACAATTAAGTCTGTACGATCCAGAAAACCGTTCGTGGATATTTTTGCTTGGAAGCATACCTTATGTGTTGTAATTTGGGTGAAATCCATGAAGCATATTTTGTGTTGCGTGATAATTTATTTCCTTGTGCTTGGGACCACTTTCCATCATCATTTCATCATTTTTGTCATAATTTTTGTATTCTGAAAACTTTCCCGTTTTGTTTTTGCTCACAGAGAATGGGACGCACAACCAAGTGTAATGAACAAGGTCCATTCTCTTGCTCGGTTCGGCCGGGTTCTGATCCTCCGACAACGGCATAAACTTCTCCAAAGCCCAATATCTGTCGCTTCACTTACACAAATATGTCGCCAACGCAGGGTTGGGAAAAGTTACCGTTCTGCCATTCTAATCGGCGACAAATCTATAACCATCGGTGGAGTAATCGGTGACAAATCGTAGACAGGCAGGTAGGTACCACACCTTTGCAAATTATTACCTCTCTCATGATTGTCGTACTTAGATATCATTAAGTTTCCCAATGGAAATCACAACTCTAAATAATGTTGTTTTTTAAATGCGAATACCCACTTTCGGCTAATCCTGCAGCTCCAAAATAATCCTGCAGTTCTAAAATAATCCTGCAGGTAAAAAACATAAGCAAGCGATATACGAGTTCGTTTGTTCACGGAACAAAACATGCGCAATAACAACGATAATGAGCACTGTGCGCAGCCTGGCGGCTGGGAAACGGCACGTGAACGCCACACGCTATTCAATTACAACGGAGACAGAATGGCAGCGTGGTTCCGTTATAGGCTCCGTTCAGATATGCAAGTACGGAACAGAGGCTGTTCAGCGGGGCGATAGTGATTTTTGTGTTGCGAGAGATTTGTATGCGGACTGCGGCTCGCAGTGGGTGACACCGCTATAACCACCTCGTTTGAGTCCGATGCTTGATGTGACGTCACTGGAAGCAGAGTCACGGCATGTCACGGCGCGTTTAACAGCAAATCCGGCAATTCAGTGGGGAAGAATCATACAATTAAGCATGTGCTAGGAATTAATGGGCACTGAGAATTTACCACGCTCGTCTTTGTGAATCCCTGGCCGTACGAAACAGCGAGCTGTAACTGGCGGCTGACTACGTTTGCTGCGTGAGCGCGGCGCCGACGAAGGAGCCGGCTACCGCCAGTGACGTCATCCGTTGGTCTGCCGAGTTCAAGGTTGAATGGCTCGTGTCCTTACCAATTCGGTAGGGTGCCTACTAAGTTTACATACCTTCTGGCTTTCCATAACCAAATCAAATATACTGTACCGCCTCATGGATAAGCTTAGCCGTGATCAAAACTTATGTTTAGATTGGATAAGGGATGTGAAATATACCTTTGATTCAACAGGATTCAGCTACTCTTGGGATAGCACGCAGGTTGGAAACTCCTGTTTGGTAAATGTTGTTGACAGACGTAAATATATTGATATGCAACACTGGGTTACCGAGGTAATTGAAAACAGTCTGTGTTCTAATTATAAGTTAATAAAAGATAGACATGAAATTGAGCCATATTTGACAAAGCTAAATGATAGGATAAGAATAGAAATGACTCAATTTAGGTGTGGTAACCATAATCTGCCAGTCACTGCTAGCCGTCAAAACCATGCATCTGAACCGTGCACAATCTGTCCACTTTACACTAAGAATAGTCTGGGAGACGAGTATCATTATGTCCTGGAATGTCCTTTTTTCAATGATGAACGTACATAATCTATTCCATTGTATTACAGATTTCATCCAAATATATTGAAATATCAGCAGCTATTCAATGCAAAAAACGGGAGACGGGATACAGACTAGGCACATTTCTGGCAAGTGTAATGAATCAGTTTAAATTGTTGTGATTGTACATTCAAAATGGTCTCGGTGTATGTTGTATTTAATTAGGTATATGTGTAGGTTGTGTGCATATCAGGTATGCATAGGACCTTGTGCCAAATCGTGCATGAGTGTTCTACTATGAGTGTATGAGTGTATGTATGAGAGTATGAAGTGATTTACATTGTTCATTACGTTGTTATATGAATGTTCAACATGTCGTTATGAGTGATGCCCACACCCCGGGTAGGGGTCGTGGTAATACATTCAATTCATTTAAATTCAAAACTAAATATGTGCAAGTGTTGACATCAGGACCTTGCTTTGACGTATCGGGTGTTCTTCAGAGGATGTGGCATGGGTGCCAAATAACCTTAGTAGTTGTGGCGCCTGTAAAACCCACTGATTTGCCTGTGTATTTGCTTAACTTCACTTAAACTTGGTTGGTAGGTACAGGGGCGCAGAAATTATGTTCAAGTTGGGGAGAGGGGGGGGGGGGGCGGAGGCTTTCTGAAGTTGATTCTTTCCATGCAATGCCCATAGACGTAATGTAAACATCCAAAATGTTGGGAGGGGGGGGGGGGGGGGGGAGGCTACCCCTGCCCCCTGTTCCTACGCCTATGGGTAGGTACAGAAGCGTCACTTTTTTATGCAATTTGGTAATCTTTGACTAAGGTAGTGTGCGGCGCCATGCACAGTATGACAGCATATCAGTCACTATGGTCAAATTGTCTATTTTTGGAAAGTTTCCATTTTTGGAAATTACTTCTATAAATGGGAACGCACTTCCCAAAAATGAGAACGCTGATGACGTAAGCGTTCCCATCTATGAAAATATCGGGGGTCCCTAGCTTTCTAGAGATTTCTGCATTTCATGTCTAAAATGCGCGAGTTTACCTGCGGACTCGGATTCTGCATAGTGATGTGCATTTTCTACCTTTTGAAGTACAAAATTCCACCCTTGAAGTCACACTTTTTTTGCTCATTTACATCAACGTCTGCTAGACATTGAAAACAAACTTTCGAATATTTTATTTTAGAATATTTAGGAAATATTTGGCGATGAAAGAGCAATTGTATGCTATTCAGCATATTGTGTTTAGTGTTGGCATCACCTTGCAGAGTCGGTTGCCCATTACGAATCGCCATGTTCAGCTGATTGTAGCGTACTGTGGTGCTGGGTTGGCAAGGCATGTGGTGAGACTAAATAGATATTATGTGTGATTTGGATTTGTTTTATATGCCTAATTGTGGTCATTTAGGAAAAACGAGTGCTCATTTCCCTTATATATCATAATGGCTGTTCCTTCAACGTAATATTTATTTAATAACATCGTTCTTTATGTCGGGTTTCACACTCTGGGTTGCCATGCTCAATGGTGGATATAATTTGGAGTGTTATATTTATATGATTGAGCAATATAAATTAATTTGTTAAACATATCAATGATACTTCAGTGTTTGAATTACAATGTTTGACCAGCTTTTCTTGTATATATGTATGACTGTGGTAGACATGGAAGAATTTGGAAAAGACGGCTGGAGCCTCACTGACTGACTTCACATTGTCTATGAAAAACTAGAGAGGAGGGAAACAGGGAAGGGAAAATGCAGGCAGGGAAACAAGCAGGGAAAATGACTTCCTACTGGGCCAGTATGCAAAATGTGGCAGAAACGTCACAAGATATTTGGGGCAGCCCAAATCCTGTCCCAAATGGGGCAGCAAGCTGCCCCATTTCATTTGGGACACTATGGTAAAAGTTTCTATTTTTGGAAACTTTTCCATTTTTGGAAAATGCGTTCCCATTTATAGAAGTAATTTCCAAAAATGGAAACTTTGGTGGGGTGGGGTGCAGAGTGATTCTGAGGGGGCCATCTGATATTTTGTTGTGTTCAATATTAATTTGTGCTTTCATCGCCGGTGTTATTGTTGACAACTTTTGACTTAAAAGGAAATAATGGTCTATTTTTAAAGCTTTTATTTGACCTCCTTACAAAAGTTGAGTTTATGATTTAATGTTTTGTATGAATTTTCGAGCACGGCTCATGATCGCATACACAAACCTAAAAAACACACCGATTAGCTTGCCAGCAGCAACTGTCGACGAAAACAACTTTACTGACAATGAGCGTGACAATCTGTTCGTATACACTTTCAACGAAATAAGTAAAAACAAGCTGTTGTCTAAACTTTGACTAAGTTTCAAATGCATGGATTACATAGTTATGAGATGATACGCCAGGAGGAGATATTTCTGTTCATGACGGGTTTCAACTGACGAATGAAGAGCGATTCGCATATCTTACGATGGGGATGATCTTTTGTTTTTTGCAAAATGTGAACTGAAAGAGGTATTTCATTACGCGGATTCGATAGTCACCATGACCGAAATAAAGTGATCACCAATGGGAGTGTCTGGCGTCTTGTTTCTCGCTGCTAAAACATGTTCATTGAACCGTAATCGAATGGGCCGTCGTGACTCACCCACGTAAGATATATGTAAGTAAAGTTGTTTTCGTCGACAGTTGCTGCTGGCAAGCTAATCGGTGTGTTTTTTAGGTTTGTGTATGTGATCATGAGCCGTGCTCGAAAATTCATACAAAACATTACATCATAAACTCAACTTTTGTAAGGTCAAATAAAAGCTTTAAAATACGTATTATTCAATGCCTTACATAACCACAGCGTTAAAAAGACTAAAGGAAATAATGACCTTTTGATTTTGTTAGCAACAATTTCTTAGGCTACCGTTATGGTTTTAAAATTATTTAATTTAAATTCAAGAATTAAATAAAATTATTCCCAAATTCAAAGTTATAAGTTTGGAAAAAATACAAAACAAGTACCTTGTGTACTTCATGAAGGTCATTGACAAACTCGTCCTTCCCTACCATTTTACATCGAGTGCGATATTTTAAGGCTCTGTGACGTTTCCGATCAACTGATCCGTGAAGCAATCCGTGAAGCATCCGTGTTGCATGACTGACTATCAGTATAAGTCATGAATAACACAACATGCAAACTATACCAACTCGAATGAAATAAGGGCGGAATGATTGAACCCCAGACAAGCAAGTATTCGCAAAGCACTCGGCACTGCGCCACAATAGCAAAAGGCGAGGGAAATGCATATTGGATACAATATTATTACGTCATAAGTTTCTGAGTGTTAACTACTATGAAATGAAATAAGAAGGAAAAAATAGAATGATACAATACCTTTAATAATGATTAACAAGAAATTCAAACTTAAAAATAATCATCTGAATAAGTCTTTAATTAGCTTTCAACTAAAAATCAAATATATTTTGCAATGCTACACAAGAATAGCACAGTGACGTCATTATCGAAGCTGCTACGGGACTTGGGTATACTAAACGGAAATATCGGATGATAGCCTTTGACAATACCCGCTTCTCAGAATATAATCAGGAACAACTCGCCACAAATGGTTAAGTGCGCCGAGAAGCATTCAAATGACTTTGTAAACAAATCGCCGACGCTAAATAGGTCGCCGTCGATGTGCATCGATGAGCTTCCGATTTAATTGCCAGTTTTGTGTTGTTTTTGTTAGTTTTTTTTGAGAAAAATATTATTTTTCATGATAATATAAAGCATAGTGTATATACAGCCACAGACAAATTATACAAAACTCCTAATGTTGAAAACAAATGAATCGATTTTCAAAATTGAGAGTCGCAACACTAACTATGCCCACCTTTGATGTGCATCGATGAGCTTCCGATTTTATTGCCACTTTTTCCAATCGCTGTTAGTTTTATGAGATCGCCGGGCATATAATCACAACAAGCAGAACGCACAATATATTTTCCACTCCATTGCGTAAAAAAGCAATACGGGAAAAGCCCGCAGTTTGATGAGGACCAAAAGTACTTGCAAGTACCGGTCGTTAAAAGTGTGGAACGCATATCAACTATAACTTGAAATATCTTCGGTAGGAAAGATTTCATGCAAAATGTGATGAATTTACAATATATTTTGGTCTCGTCTGTTGATTGCAAGTGCTAACTCCCATTTTTGTGGGAAAAGGTCATTATTTCCCTTTAAGGAACTATTTGCATGCTGGGTCACAATATGGCAGCACGTTATGATGTCAAAGTACTATGTGGCCGATGGCAGCATTGCAAAAGTAGCAGCATAGTGCACCAATGCAACATTTTAATACCTTAACCTTATTACCACAAATTGACTCCAGTAGTCGTCGTACCCTAAAACCAAAATCAAGAAAACCTATGTCTGTCAGTATCAAACGTTTTGTCATTGGAAAGTTGACAAAATTGTAGGAAAAAACTGGTGACAAACTTGGGGCTTCAGAATCCAACGGTGACACACCAGCGCTAACCCGTCCTACAATTTTGTTCATGGTTGTTTCATGGTTTGCCTATCCCTGGCTTGCACCACCACTTGACACCAGTAGTCAAAATCCGAGATATAAACATTGTAGGTACTTATGACTTTACAAAACCTAATAAACCATTTGTTACCCATACACTATACCTATTACCTATTACACTATTACACTATAACATACACTATACCTACACTATATACACTATACCTACACTATATACACTATACCTATTACACTATAACCTATTATACTATTTGTGTGAAGAAGTGTCGCCGGCGTGATACAATTTGTAGTGAATATTGTGGTGGGTTTAGTGTGTAGCGATTATTGTGGGGTGTGTATTGTGTAGTGTATATTGTCCAACGTATATTGTGTAGTGTATATTGTGTAGTGTATATTGGGTAGGAGATTATGTGTAGTGTATATTCGCTAGTCTATGGTGTAGTGTGTAGTGTATAGTGTGTAGTGTATAGTGTGTAGTGGAGGTAACATTGATCGTGTCTCTGTACTTGCTGCTTGGTTCTCAGTCCTTGTTACTCGGTACTTGGTACTCGCTGTATTTATGTATATATATATATAT
>JAXIVJ010019742.1:0-17615 GCA_036785665.1 Chirona hameri | reverse complement strand
TCAAATTATGTGCTTGTTTACGTTGAGAGCAATCAGTCGCTTGAAAACTGAACATGCAACTGAACATTATGTGCTTGTTTATTGTGTCATCCACAGCACCGCACGAACACAGTTCACATGGTAAGTGTCGGTTTTATTTAATAAACATACACAGTCTCTCACAATGCGCAGGTACATGAGCTGGTCGAATAAAGCTGGCTAAACACCATATTGCACACGATAAGCACAGTACCAAAATGTGAGACAACAGCCAACATCAGGTCTGGGTCGGCCAGCAGGGGGCGAAGAAGGAGTAGAAGGAGGCTGTTGGGCTGTCCTTTTCGAGGTAGAACCCAGGCCTGTCGCTGCACATGATTGGCCTGGTTCTGGGGAGAGTTGGGCACGCGATGGTTGAAGCTGAAGAAGAAGAAAGAAAAAAAAACAGGAGAAATCATGACATGATTCCTTGTAACACACTATGATAACAACATGTGCGCAGTGTCCCAAATTGTGTGCACATTTGTGCAACATCAGTTGAAAATGGCAAAAAATTATCATAAGTCCCACTTAATGTAAGATAACCTTACAAACCAGTCTGCAAAACGTGGCAGGTTTCAACGAGATAACATCGGGCAGGGTTGCACCAACACATCAAAATTTGGCAGCTTTTGGGAATTTGGGCACATCTCTGGAACACGTTACTCATCAGTCTTGTTGCTGGCACTAGGTCCACAAAATAAATGACATTGACCCGTCATTTTTGTTATGCAAAGTGGGCAGAGCTTGTCCGGCACTGTGGCAGAAATTGAAACTCGGATCAGCAGTAGTGCTATTTGGGGGAATTCGTGTCAGAAAAGAGCAGAAGCAGGCAAATGAGGTTCTTTATTGCCAAAGTTGATAAACATGATAATCGCAAAGAAATACAAACTTGAGTCATCTTAGTGTGAAAGACAATGAGCACATTCCTGAAAATGTTAAAATTAAGTGTTCTAAATTTGCTAACTGGTTGGACAGGACAGGTATTCGCTGCCAGGACATGATAACCTTACCATCACCCCTTGAGTGGTCAAAGGTGGGGAGGCCAAGCAGGTGAGTTTACCTATCTGATCTGGAACACGTTACTCATCAGTCTGTGACAAAGTATTTGATTTGAAAAGGACTGTTTCTCTTTGGCTAGGCCAACAAATACTCACTTAAAACCGTTCGCCCTCGACCCACACAAGCAGCATTTCAGAGTTATCGTTCAAAAAACAATGGAACTCACTCAATCTTAAATTATTAATTCTTATACATACAGATTACGGCCTTGTCAATATTAACTGTCCACAAATGCACAAGGAATTCGCAGCCGCCGTTATCTACCGTGACAATAATGCATAAATTATAATCGCGTTCAATAAGACGTGGTGTGCTGTGTACCATAAGCTTGACCAATCACCGTTTAGCTCGCTAGAGCCCGCTCATCGCTGATTGGTCAAACTTACTGTACACACCGTGCGAATGCTAGTCTGAACACCACTATTCTCATGCGGGGCAAAAACTGCGGGGCGGACGGCAGTCGACAAGACCCCCAAGTTTGGCGAAATAGAGCCAAGTTCTTTGGGCTATAATGCTGTGACGTCATCAGTCAATCTGGTATAAACCTCCCATCTGGTATAAACCTTGGCGGTTCGTTCGAAAATATGCTCTAGAGCCGTTGAGGTAGAGTTTTGAGAAAAACGAACATTGGATCATATGATTTCTATACACAAGCTACAATTCTGCTATCTCAGTTCAAAACCCCATGTTAAGGTCGACACTTCCCTTTAAGCCAGTCATGTCTGAAATAAGACATGACGGTGCAGACGTGCTGATTTAATACGGAGCCTTGTTAGGAAAGGATGGCCGAACGAAGCATGCATGCCATGCATCTATATTTGCTGAAAACCTGTATCCTTAGCCGATACAAACAGGAAAATCAACCACAAAACGTAAATGTGAAAGTTGAAGCTTATTTTTGGCGATTACGTTAGCATAACTCGTTTGAATCGATGACTTTTTAAGCCCATTGCTGGCATGTCTCGTCATACGCAAATATGAAAACGGTCAAAAGGATCGTATGCTGCCAAATTACGGACCGAATTTGCAGGTGCAGGTTTCAGAAGGCCCCAAAAGCTGGAAACCGGTCCACCCATCCACTCACGACATCCCTCAGCTTGCGGCTTCTGTCACGACCACGAGACATCCCGGTGAGGTGTAGATGACCAAAGCCATCCACTCACGACATCCCTCAGCTTGCGGCTTCTGTCACCGGCCACGAGACATCCCGGTGAGGTGTAGATGACCAAAGCCATCCACTCACGACATCCCTCAGTTTGCGGCTTCTGTCACTGACCACGGGACATCCCGGTGAGGTGTAGATGACCAAAGCCATCCACTCACGACATCCCTCAGCTTGCGGCTTCTGTCACTGACCACGGGACATCCCGGTGAGGTGTAGATGACCAGAGCCATCCACTCACGACATCCCTCAGCTTGCGGCTTCTGTCACGGACCACGAGACATCCCGGTGAGGTGTAGATGACCAAAGCCATCCACTCACGACATCCCTCAGCTTGCGGCTTCTGTCACTGACCACGAGGAATCCCGGTGAGGTGTAGATGACCAAAGCCATCCACTCACGACATCCCTCAGCTTGCGGCTTCTGTCACTGACCACGAGGCATCCCGGTGAGGTGTAGATGACCAAAGCCAGCGCGAATCGAACTACCTTGCCAGGGTGCCGGAGATACCATGGAATTGAGCGCTTTGGATTGGAAACCAATGCTTATTTTTAAAATATGTGCCAAGCCTATTGAATGGATGACTTCTATGGATGTTTCTCGCCATCAAAGGAGCGTCTTGCGTGAACGGTGATTCCTATGATCCAGTCATTCCAGTTGATCGGAAAATCGCTGGTCAGTGATTTACGAGCTTGGAAATTGCACAACATCCGCGAAGCACGGTCATGCGCGCAGTCAATCATAACTTCGTCCCTAAAATGATCCAACTGGAGTGGGGCATATGGGCATCATTCTGGACTTAAAGTTTATCTGGTATATCATCTGGCCCTCACTAGTAAAAATATCGAGCATCTCTGCAGCTGTTTTCTGCCTTACTCTACCAGTCCGCGCCACTGTCGATGAAGTGGCTGCTCTGAGTACGGTTCTTACAGCAGTTTCTTCATCTCAAGCCATTGCCTTTCCGAGTTCACTAACATGATTTCCTTCCAGAGTCCATTGAAATCATTGCCCATCCGACTTCACTCAAATCACTGTCTGTTCGACTTCACTCAAATCACTGTCTGTTCGAGTCCACTCAAACCATTGCGTATCGGCCGAGTTCAGTGTTGCAACCAGAACGATGGGGCTCGCCATCGGCTGAAATTTGTCTCTTCCGGTCCATTTCTCGTTGAGAACCGATGCAATTTGTGAACTGGGACGTAAACAGAGGGCGGCAGTCCAAAACAGACTGAGGACAAAACAAAGACCCAGCAGTATGATACATGGCGCGTAAAGCGAGGACGCGCGTACATGGCGCGTAAACCGAGGACGCGCGTACATGGCGCGTAAAGCGAGGACGCGCGTACATGGCGCGTAAACCGAGGACGCGCGCACATGGCGCGTAAAGCGAGGACGCGCGTACATGGCGCGTAAACCGAGGACGCGCGTACATGGCGCGTAAACCGAGGACGCGCGTACATGGCGCGTAAAGCGAGGACGCGCGTACATGGCGCGTAAAGCGAGGACGCGCGTACATGGCGCGTAAACCGAGGACGCGCGTACATGGCGCGTAAACCGAGGACGCGCGTACATGGCGCGTAAACCGAGGACGCGCGTACATGGCGCGTAAACCGAGGACGCGCGTACATGGCGCGTAAAGCGAGGACGCGCGTACATGGCGCGTAAAGCGAGGACGCGCGTACATGGCGCATAAAGCGAGGAGACGCGCGTACATGGCGCGTAAAGCGAGGACGCGCGTACATGGCGCGTAAAGCGAGGACGCGCGTACATGGCGCGTAAAGCGAGGACGCGCGTACATGGCGCGTAAAGCGAGGACGCGCGTACATGGCGCGTAAACCGAGGACGCGCGTACATGGCGCGTAAACCGAGGACGCGCGTACATGGCGCGTAAAGCGAGGACGCGCGTACATGGCGCGTAAACCGAGGACGCGCGTACATGGCGCGTAAAGCGAGGACGCGCGTACATGGCGCGTAAAGCGAGGACGCGCGTACATGGCGCGTAAACCGAGGACGCGCGTACATGGCGCGTAAAGCGAGGACGCGCGTACATGGCGCGTAAAGCGAGGACGCGCGTACATGGCGCGTAAACCGAGGACGCGCGTACATGGCGCGTAAACCGAGGACGCGCGTACATGGCGCGTAAAGCGAGGACGCGCGTACATGGCGCGTAAAGCGAGGGCGCGCGTACATGGCGCGTAAAGCGAGGACGCGCGTACATGACGCGTAAACCGAGGGCGCGCGTACATGGCGCGTAAAGCGAGGGCGCGCGTACATGGGGCGTAAAGCGAGGACTCGCGACTCGCTTCAAGAGCAGTGTTTTCTCCAGCGATTGTTTTATGGTACATATGTATGACTGTATGACGATCATATGCGCACCGAGTGGAAAAAGGCACTCCTGGGTACCAGATTTACCAAATAGCGTTCTTAGTTGAAATAAAGGATAATATCACCACACAGCAGCGGATAAGTGGCCTTTCCATCGTCAGTCGCCAATCTTTTCGACGATGCATGCATGTGCCTGGATGGATATATGTTTCGGTTATTTCACTTGAAAGCTCACAAAATCAAAATTCCCTTGGAGATTGTACAAATGCCTAGACCATGCACGTGTCAAAGACAGATGCTTCATGAATACCGGAACCAGACTAGTTATTATTCACCTAAACCCCCATCCCACAATGGCACATTCATACGAAATATTGTATGAATGCGAATTAACTAATACAAGCTTTTGCATATACCTACTATATTGAATATAGAAACTTACAAAACACAAAATATTGAAGAAATAAGACAGTGCACCTTGTATTCTTCATAGATATGCACTTGTACAAAACAGTGCGGCTAAATGCAACATCCCCGGGCCTATGTTAAGGGAAAATCACTGGGGGGTAAAATAAAATCCAAACATAGCACACAAAGGCAAAAAGACGAAAGCATGACTCTGATGGAAAATGCCAGTTAACCCGCCATTGGCTGGGGGAGGTGGGGGGGGGGGGGGGGGCGTTTTTCGCTCCCTCCCCCTGACGAACTTTCTCAATAGCTGAAAACCTAATAGCGCTATCGACGCGAAACTTCTGGTACCTTCTCCTACATCAATTGTTCGTCTTCTGTGCGAACATGAATCAATTTCGTCGAAAAACATCGCGATATGGCGAATTTAGTGACGTTCACTACACACGAGTTTGACGAAAAATTAGCTAGGCTTTAACCCGCGCACTGCAGGGGGCGGGTGATTTCCGCCACCCCCCCCCCCCCCCCCCCCCCTCAGGTTTTTCGAAGATAGCGAAAAATCGGCGGTGCGCAGCGCCGCCTGGTTTTGGCACACCTGTTAGGACATCAATTGCGCACACTTTGAAAAAAAATAACCTCGGATCATCTCAGGTCAGATCACCAGACCAGGTCAAGTGACCCCACCACCAAAAATGTTTGCAGTTGTGCCAAAGTCAGAGTTTTTCACCGATCAGTTTGAAACTTACAGGATGTGATGAGGACATAAGTACTTACAATTCGTGAATCTCGGAATTTTGATATCGATGACCTAAGGTCAGGTCAATTTCGTAACCTCCCCATAAGTCAATGGGGAAATATACAAATGCTTCCTATTTCAGGGATATGCATATTCGTCCAATTACTTCTGGATCATGTTTTTATCAAATATTCTTGATGATCCAAGTGTAAGTTTTGTTCAGTGACACCTATTGGGTCATTTGAGGTCATGCGAGGTCACCATCACTTTTTTTTTTGTCAATAACTCCCGACATAATACAGATAGAGAAGTAAAACAGACATCAATGTGTTTGTCTCGTTCAGCCACGTCTTCCCATATGCAGCATGCCCTACTTGGGTCACCACTTGACCTTGACATGAGGTCAAATTTTTTAGTTAACTTAACAAAGTCACCATGTATATCATTCGAAGCGCCTTGACAAGATAAATACAATGGCGTAAACAGTTTTTCGTTATCTTTGTTAAGTAACAATTTAATAGTGAAAAACGATTTAGCAAAAAAAAACGGATTTTTTTTCTTTTTTGACCTCTGGAGCCCCAAATATTGACCTAAGATCAAATTTGAGGACACCTTACCGATTGGAAATTTCACTGTCTGACGTTTGCTTTTCCGTTTGTTTCTAACTAGCATAGTTTCTGAGATACATGGGAATTTCTCGAGCGATGTCCTAAAACAGGAAAAAAAAACTGGAAGATTTTACCTTTGATGACCTCTGGTGACCTCAATTTTGACCTGACCTAAAACAATACTGAAATACTTTCGATAGAACATGTATCAAGCTATCAAATGCCGTTTTCTGCTTCTTGCTACGTAGCGTAGTTTTTTAGATCTCAGGGGGGGGGCGGAAATACTATTTTCACAACTATTTTCAGTTGTGAAAATAGTATATAGTATAGAAAATAGTACTATTTTCACAAACCCACGTTTATACTTCAAAAATGACACGAAATAAAATGTTACGTATTGCTGAACTTACTCCATTATGGTTGTAATTTGATCCAACTTGTGGGGCAGGTTGAGCACGTTGGGCATGAACAGACCGAAGAAACTCAAGGTTGATTACTCTAATTTCTTAGGTGTACATCCATACAATGGCATCGCCAGGATTTTTAGGTTGGGGGGGTTGCAAATATGTGTGGCAGACGTCAACACGCGCAACAACTGGGGGCGGATATCCCTCCCCTTAGGTTTTTCGGAAATAGTGGAAAACGACGGCGTTTCGCACCGCCATTTTTGGCACAACTGGTTGCTCATCAATTCCCTAAATCCTGTGATTTGTTTACCTCGGGTCTCCTCAGGTCAGGTCACCAGGTCAAGTTTAGTGATCCCACCTAAAAAATATACGGCCGTGCCGCAGCCAGATTGTTTAACCGATCAGTTGAAAACTTACAGGATATAAACAGTTCATAAATACCAACAATTCTGCTATTTCGGAGATTTTAATATCGGTGACCTAAGGCGAAATCGCTTTTGTGACCTCCCAATTTTAGGTCATTAGGGAAACATGAAAATGCATATAAATCACCAGGAAATGACCAAATTTTCCCAATGTTCACCAGAATCACGAATCTTTTGCAAAATACCATGTGATATTGTTGTCCTGCGACCTCCACGAGGTAAAATCTATTGACCCAGAGGTCACGCGTCATTTTGTTCCATAACATTTTGTATCGAACAAGTAAGGTGGCGCAGTTGGCGATGAACGAGCGAACACGAAGTAAATCTACCTATGGTGAATTTCAATTCGATCGGGCAAGTTACTGGCATATATTGATACTTATTCAATAAAACGACAGAGACATTCGTGGTAAGTCAACAACACGACTATGAAATTAATGACACATTACAATATTATCAAGTTCAGCACACATTTTTAGGTATGCGAGTCACACCTTTATAGAGATCGCCTCTGAAAGTCAGATCGCCTCTGAAAAACAATCTGGCTACGGCACGGCCGTATATTTTTTAGGTGGGATCACTACACTTGACCTAGTGACCTGACCTGAGGAGACCCGAGGTAAACAAATCACAGGATTTGGGCAATTGATGAGCAACCAGTTGTGCCAAAAATGGCGGTGCGAAACGCCGTCGTTTTCCACTATTTCCGAAAAATCTAAGGGGAGGGATATCCGCCCCCAGTTGTTGCGCGTGTTGACGTCTGCCACACATATTTGCACCCCTCCCCCCCCCCCCAACCTAAAAATCCTGGCGATGCCATTGTATGGATGTACACCTAAGAAATTAGAGTAATCAACCTTGAAAGTTGAAAGTTCAGCACACATTTTTAGGGGCGCGAGTCATACCTTTTTAGAGATCGCCTCTGAAAGTCGACTTTGATTATCAGAGGCAATCTCCTTGCGCAAGTGACCGGGCAGATCGTTCACGTCCATCTGTGTATCGGCGCTTCTTTGATCGTCTGAACGCTCATACATCAGCACGTACGCGGTATCCGTCAGGCCCGTCAGACACATCTCACGGTCGTCACCAGGGAGGTCATTAACGATAACATCGTCAATGGAAGAATCTTTGATGATAACGGTCTCGAGGGGAGTGACTGATGCGTCGTCTAGTCTTATCCAATGCGAGCCTGAATTCCGTGCGAAGCAGTAATAGTGACCAGAGTGCAGACTAGTCCCCCTGTGCACAATCACCGCTTGAAGGCGATATCTCTCGTGGCTATCCGCCCCGAACACTGGTACGCTGATGTGCTCTGTCAGGCGAACCGGGGTCAGGATTTTGTGGCTTGTGCCTGATTGCCGATTATAGGTGAATCTGTTTAGGGTGATGTTTAGCTGGTGGGGCAGCTTCAGAAGATGCAGCTGTCTCTTGGCGTTCGCTAATTGGTCACATGCATTGCAGCTGTACTGATTATCGCCCTGAAGGCTCTCCGGCGACAAGTAACTTTTGAGCAGGGAGGTCAAGTTCAGCTTCCGGTTAGACTGCCCGTGCTCACTGGCATGTGGGACAGGCAGGTGAAGTTCCGTGAGGAGCTCCGTTTGACTTTAGACTGCGCCGCAAGTTTTGCAGGTGTGCACCGTCACTGTTTCGCAGCCTAACAGACAGTGCACGAGCGAGCCTGGCGTTCCCCTGGTGAAATTGCCATCTCAGTTATGGAGCTTCGGCCACTCTTTGTATCGCCAGTCTTAGCGAGATCGGAGCATCCGTTGTTCTCCGTACTCGTCCAATGTGTCTGACCAGGAAATCCGTCTGGCCAGGAACAGCCGTGAGCTCCTCTTCGTGCAACTCGTTCATGACGTAACGGAGGAGTTCGGCGCAGTCCTGCTGCTGGCAAGGCTGCAAACCCGGTGGCAACGCCGCAAGGCGGAAGTCCGAAGGCCTAAAGCACAGGCGCTCAGAAAAGGCGAGGTGCGCTAGGACGCGCTGCAGGGCGGTGGCCAGAATGGTCTGGGAGATAGTTGGAAGGAATCGCAGAACTTCGGTTCTCAAGCGCGATGAGTAAAAGAGCGCTTGAAGTGCGGCGTTCAGGTAACAAGTATTCCCAAGATAGCCCCCGGCCCAGAGGGGCCTGTGGAAGCAGGGGGACATCGGGGGGAGCTGGCTGGACGAGGAAGCTCCTTTCCCGGGCGCCTGCTGCACGATAAACGTTGTGCGTAGCGACTGCGCTTAACGCTGTTTGCGCTGCCGGACCACGTAACCACGTATAGCGGCTGCGTGTCCACGGATGATGCCAAAATCCGTGGATCCACGGATGATGGCCAAAAAAATGGTCGGGCAAGTAGCTTCTGAGATGCGGGGACAAAAAAGGGATGCGCACGTGCGCACGTGTAGACACCCCACCCCTGACTTGATGTTAAGTGGCGGCTGAGCGATCCATAACCACACACCAAACTTGAACACAATCGGCTCAGCCGTTACTGAGATATCCCGCGCCCCGGTGGGCCTCTGAGACAACTTCGCCTTGTTGGGGAGGGGATCAAAATGACCCCCCCCCCCCCATCTAACTCGAAAACCAAAAGAGCTAGAAAGACGCAGAAAAAGGCGTTCGAAAGATCTTGACAAGGACATGCAAAGTTACTTTGGGACTCGGGTAAAATCTTAAAATCTCCTTTGCTCTAGAAACCTCCAAATATATCGGGAACTATGACAGTTAGGAAGGAACAGAATAAAGATAATCGAAAGCTCATGAAAAATACAATCGCACTTGGATGCCTCAAATTTTAGCTCAATAGTCAGTCAATAGTTTAGGCTCCAGAAGTCACCAAAGGTCACGAGGGCATTTTTCTCAAACAGTTGTTCATGAATAACTTGTATTGGTTGACCATATAACAGTAATGTTAACACCATTGTGTTGTTCTTGCCAAGGCGCTTCGAAACATGTTAATGGTTACCTGGTTAGGTCAACCAATATTTGACCTCAGGTCAAGGTCATTTGGTGACCCATGTAGGTTATGTTGCATATGTGGCGATGCGACTCGGCGAGACAAACACAGTGGTGTTTTTCGCACGTCTCTATCTGTATTATATCTGTATTATATACGTCTCTATCTGTATTAGAGTTATTAGCAAAAATGTGCTGGTGACCTCAGATGACCTCAGCTGACCTTGCAGAGGTCACTGAGCAACAATTGCACCTGCGTCATCAAGAATAAGCTAAAATAAAATGATTCTGGGAAAATTGGCCTGATTCAATGAATATTCTCTGAATAGGAAGCATTTGTTTATTTTCCCATTGAGTAATAGTGGGGAGGTCACGATATTGACCTGACCTTAGGTCACCGATACAGAAGAAAAAATACAAGACATATGAATTGTAGGTACTTGTGACTTTATGAAATCCTGCAAGTTTCAAATATCTCGGACAAACGCAAACAAAAACTACTAATTTAATACCTATCAAGCGAAAAATGACATCGAATTACTGAAATCAGGGTGGGCAAAATGTCTTAACGGGGGGGAGGGCGCAAAACGGCTCACTGGGGGGGGGGGGGGCGGATTCCCCCCCCCCCCCCCCCCCCCCTCCCTCCCTCCCTCCCTCCCTCCCTCCCTCCCTCCCTCCCTCCCTCCCCTCCCTCCCTCCCTCCCTCCCTCCCTCCCTCCCTCCCTCCCTCCCTCCCTCCCTCCCCGTTAACATGCTAAAATAGGCCCTGCCTGTGCCCCCCTGATGCTCCTGCAGCCCGTGTCTAATCAGTAGCTGCTGCCTGTAGCTCAGGGTTTATTTGTATGCTTATCAAGGGGGAGTCGAGTCTGCCCTGCTTAGAAGCCCCGAGTCTAGACGCCTGTCGTAGCTTAATCGACCGGCGAGCTCTAATCGGCAGTACAATGGCGTCAGTTGTTAGGGGAGACGGCCAAATAGGCAGTGCAGCAGTCGGTCGGCGCCTGCTGACGGGCGGACGGACGGACTCACACTGCCACCTGGTGGACAGAGATTGAAACAGAACTTCCACTGTCCAGCACAGTTTCGGTATCGCTCGTTACCGGACTTGAAGCGGAAATATTAACTGCACGATGAAAAAGAAGGCCTCTGGTGGAGAAGATAATGATGTTTCGAACAAATGGTTAATCCAAATCAATTATGTTTAATGAATTAAAGTGTTATTAAATACAGTATTAGATTTTGTACCATCCCCATGCATAGAGAAGAGAAACAAACGCACAGGATACCAATATCGTAGGGGTAAGAACTTTGACGGGGCTCTTCGTAACATAACAGAAGTAAAGAAGAGAAACAAACGCACAGGATACCAATATCGTAGGGGTAAGAACTTTGACGGGGCTTTTCGTAACATACACGCAAAATGCTCCTATTTTCGCCACAACTTAACGCCAGACTATGAGACACAGATAAAACTTCTAACGAGTACGTAAAAAGTATTTTTTTCTTCAGTTCAATTTACCGCCCACATAAATCAACCCTTCTCCCGTCTGACGCTGAATATTTACATTTCATTCATACATTTACCACGCCAGCGCACCAGCACTGCAGGGTTTGACTTTTTGCTGGCAGAAAGTTTGTTTTGCCACTTGCCGGTTTAACCCTCGCCAGTGTAGGTAGGAGGGGGGGGGGGGGTGCCAACCCCTCGTTTTTTTTTTAGAATAACTCACGTATTTATCAACCAATTGCGATGCAATTTTCAGTACCCTACTTTTGAACAATTTGACACATACACTGCTTTTTTTTTTACTTTTACCCCGCATGACCCGTGGCCTATGACCTGTTTCTCAATGTCATGTCAGGCCCAACTGACGTCCCGTAGTATCGATGCTTGTAACTTGTGCCGTTTCCGAGCGTTTGTTACTCAGAAGCATATGCACAGGTGTTACAACGTGACACTTATGGCTTCTACTAAGACCGTGACCTCGGTTGACCTTTTCAGAGGTCAACCGAGGTCACTGACATCCGATGACCTGAGATGACTTTTTTGTCTTCTGGCAGTTTCTGGGACATTTTGTGACGCTGATTTCAAATTTGGCATCCATTTTACATTATTATATGTTCCAATGGGGTCATTCCCTTTCACAGGTCAACCTAGGTCACTAACCTCAGATGACCTGAGATGATCTTTTTGGAATTTGGTAATTTTTAGGACTTTTTGTGATGCTGATTTCAAATTTAGCACCCATTCTGCATAATTATATGCTCATTCACGATTCTAGCTTGATTAAATTACATGTCTACGCATTTACGATTTTGATGACATCCGGGTCATTGACATGATCTCAGAGGTCACCAAATGAGCCAGTACCTTAAAATCGGATACCAACGGCTTCCTCTGGTCACAAGCAATATGTTCGTTTTGTAATCGAAGCTTTAGCTCAATTAGGGTCGAAACTCCAGGGGATCGTACCCCCCCCCCCCCCCCCCTACACGGTCACGCAGTGAACGCAGTGATCCATACACTGGCGAGGGTTAAACCTTTTTTTACCAGCAAAAAGTGCCAAAACTAAAACTGCCTGATCGCTTTGTTCATAAAATTATTTGTGAAAGAAATTAATAGGTACTACTATGTTGCTAAGCCATGTTAAGTGCAATACCAATTGCAATACAATTGTGGAACTGTAATTATTGGATTAACCAGACTTCCTTAGCCCAGCAGCTCAACTTCTTTTCACTGGCCTGTATATGGCAAGGAGTGCTGATTGACCTAAACTAAGCTGGCTGGGACAAATATATATTTAGAACTATGGCAGGTCATAACGAACAGTATAGAAAGACAATGAAACTATACAGTCAATCAGGCTTTGAGTTTTTTTTGGGGGGAGTAACACTTCCAAAGAAAGTAGTATCTGTACATTGAGCACCACGTCCGTATGTGACGGCGCTGACGCCTTAGGTCAAGTGACCATGCTGGTTGAGCAAGGGATGTGTCATTCATTGGTGTGTGTGTGGGGGGGGGGGGGGGGGAGGAGGGGAGGGGGTAAGTCCAATGACAAATGTATTTTAGCCACACAATATATAAGATATCTGTTTGCATCAAGGGAGACAATTATATAACTTTGTGTTAAAGAACAGGCATGTCACCAGTTATGAAGATAGCAGAGCAGCTGGGTGGTTACCTGGGTTGAGACTTGAGAGTAGGCAACTTGCATCAGCATTGCAATTATTCGGTCCACTGCCATTTAAACACATATAATGTGAAAATACTGTTATTACCGCTTGTCTTTCCGTGGTATATGGGAAAAATCTGAATATGAGCGGCTCAATCCGGCCCGGCCCAACCCGACCCGGCCCGGCCCGTGGCGACGCTTTTGAGAAGCTCATATCTCTGCAACCGCACGTCCGATTGACAAGCGAACTTATTTGCTGAGCAGCCCCATCTAACCTACCCTGTTTGAGACCAGTGCCGACTCATGTGGGTGACTACCACTGCGCGTGGCGCGTGTCGCGTGAGGGGTGTTGAAAAGTATTGTATCGCAATAACTCCGCCACGGCTGGGAAGATTATATGCAAATTTCGTGTGTGGTTAGGGACCTCTCAGCCGCCGCCTTGCCACAACTCAGGGGTGGGGTGACTCTGCACGTGCGCACGTGCACACCCCTATTCTATATCTCAGGAACGGCTGAGCCGATTGTGTTCAAATTTGGTGTATGGTTAGGGACCTCTCAGCCCCCACTTTCCCACAAGTCAAAGGTGGTTGCCTCTGCACGTGCGCACCCTTTTTTGTATCTCAGAAACTACTTGCCCGATCGAGTTGAAATTGTCCATACATTTCCTTCGCGCTCGCTCGTTCATCGCCAACTACGGCGCCTTACTGGTTTTAAATATAACCTGTGTGGTCCTCCCGTGTGGTCTAGGAGATGACGCTCGGCTCATAGCTCAGTGGCAATGGGTTCGAGACTGGGAGGGTGTAGGCTGTTTGGCCCACGTAGTTACATTAAGCCAGCTGGCAACTGGCGAGAGACGTCCGCCCTGGACCCCGGGAGGACCGTGTAGCCATCTATCTGCGGCACGTTAAACTTTCGGACCAAATCCATTACCTGCATAAGAAACAAGAAACAAAACAAAACCTACTTAAATAGGTTGAGCTATGCCCTAGAATGATGTTCTTGATGCCCTTGATGAATGCTCTTTATCTAGTACAAAACTATCAGCTTTAGCTCATTGGAGTTTTGCCACTATTTGCCACTTTTTGCCACCAGGAGTTTTTGTCAGACGGTTTTAACCGGAAAAACCAGCGGCAAAAAAACGTGTTTTTTGTCCACCCACTGCCAACGCTGAGCAGCAGTAATCCAATGTATCCGACAGTGGAGAACGGCAGGTCCGCAAATCGACATCCCAGTATTGACCGACCGGAGCGGCACAGCTACGGGGAACCCCCGGTAACAGGTCGCCTGTGGGTCTCTGTGTCCACTGTGTCCACTGTGCCCACTGTGTCCACTGTGTCCACCGTGCCCACGGTGTCCACGGTGTCCACGGTGTCCACGGTGTCCACGGTGTCCACGGTGTCCACGGTGTCCACGGTGTCCACGGTGTCCACGGTGTACACGGTGTACACGGTGTCCACGGTGTCCACGGTGTCCACGGTGTCCACTGTGTCCACTGTGTCCACTGTGTCCACTGGGTCCACTGGGTCCACTGGGTCCACTGTGTCCACTGTGTCCAATGTGTCCACTGTTCCCACTGTGTTCACTGTGTATACTGTGTCCACTGTCCCCAATGTGCCCACTGTGCCCATTGTGCCCACTGTGTCCACTGTGTCCACTGTGCCCACTGTGTCCACTGTGTCCACTGTGTCCACTGTGCCCACTGTGTCCACTGTTCCAAACTGTGTCCACTGTGTCCACTGTGCCCACCGTGTCCACTGTTCCCACCGTGTCCACTGTTCCCACCGTGTCCACTGTTCCCACTGTGTCCACTGTGTCCACTGTGTCCACTGTGCCCACTGTGCCCACTGTGCCCACTGTGCCCACTGTGTCCACTGTGCCCACTGTGCCCACTGTGTCCACTGTGTCCACTGTGTCCACTGTGTCTACTGTGCCCACTGTGTCCACCGTGCCCACGGTGTCCACCGTGCCCACCGTGTCCACTGTTCCCACTGTGTCCACTGTGCCCACTGTGTCCACTGTGCCTACTGTGCCCACTGTGCCCACTGTGCCCACTGTGTCCACTGTGTCCACTGTGTCCACCGTGTCCACTGTGCCCACTGTGCCCACTGTGCCCACTGTGCCCACTGTGCCCACTGTGTCCACTGTGCCCACTGTGTACACTGTGTACACTGTGTACACCGTGTCCACCGTGTCCACCGTGTCCACCGTGCACACCGTGCCCACCGTGTCCACCGTGTCCACCGTGTCCACCGTGCCCACCGTGCCCACCGTGCCCACCGTGCCCACCGTGCCCACCGTGTCCACCGTGTCCACTGTGCCCACTGTGCCCACTGTGCCCACTGTGCCCACTGTGCCCACTGTGTCCACTGTGTCCACTGTGTCCACTGTGTCCACTGTGCCCACTGTGCCCACTGTGCCCACTCTGCCCACTGTGCCCACTGTGCCCACTGTGCCCACTGTGCCAACTGTGCCCACTGTGCCCACTGTGCCCACTGTGCCCACTGTGCCCACCGTGCAGCCGTCACATCCACTGCAGACCAGTCTATGGCGGGAGATCGACGGCCTCGGGTTCATGCCACGGAGACTAGCGGCCGCTGACAGCATGAAGCAAGCCGGCCAGCTCCAGAGTCCCGGACCAGTCCACGGCAGGAGGCCCGTCAGCCGCTGGTTTGTGGCAAGCTCGGTAAGACCCGCAGCCGGTCCCCGGCATCATCAGGCCAGCTGCCCAGCTCCGGAGCTGGACAGCTCGGTAAGACACTAGCCGCCACCGGCATCATCAGGCCAGCTGCCCAGCTCCGGAGCTGGACAGCTCGGTAAGACCCGCAGCCGGCCCCCGGCATCATCAGGCCAGCTGCCCAGCTCCGGAGCTGGACAGCTCGGTAAGACCCGCAGCCGGTCCCCGGCATCATCAGGCCAGCTGCCCAGCTCCGGAGCTGGACAGCTCGGTAAGACACTAGCCGCCACCGGCATCATCAGGCCAGCTGCCCAGCTCCGGAGCTGGACAGCTCGGTAAGACCCGCAGCCGGCCCCCGTCATCATCAGGCCAGCTGTCCAGCTCCGGAGCTGGACAGCTCGGTAAGACCCGCAGCCGGCCCCCGGCATCATCAGGCCGGCTGCCAAGCTCCGGAGCTGGACAGCTCGGTAAGACCCGCAGCCGGCCCCCGGCATCATCAGGCCAGCTGCCCAGCTCCGGAGCTGGACAGCTCGGTAAGACACTAGCCGCCCCCGGCATCATCAGGCCAGCTGCCCAGCTCCGGAGCTGGACAGCTCGGTAAGACCCGCAGCCGGCCCCCGGCATCATCAGGCCAGCTGCCCAGCTCCGGAGCTGGACAGCTCGGTAAGACCCGCAGCCGGCCCCCGGCATCATCAAGCCAGCTACCCAGCTCCGGAGCTGGACAGCTCGGTAAGACACTAGCCGCCACCGGCATCATAAGGCCAGCTCCGGAGCTGGACAGCTCGGTAAGACACTAGCCGGCCCCCGGCATCATCAGGCCAGCTGCCCAGCTCCGGAGCTGGACAGCTCGGTAAGACACTAGCCGGCCCCCGGCATCATCAGGCCAGCTACCCAGCTCCGGAGCTGGACAGCTCGGTAAGACACTAGCCGCCCCCGGCATCATCAGGCCAGCTGCCCAGCTCCGGAGCTGGACAGCTCGGTAAGACCCGCAGCCGGCCCCCGGCATCATCAGGCCAGCTGCCCAGCTCCGGAGCTGGACAGCTCGGTAAGACACTAGCCGGCCCCCGGCATCATCAGGCCAGCTACCCAGCTCCGGAGCTGGACAGCTCGGTAAGACACTAGCCGCCCCCGGCATCATCAGGCCAGCTGCCCAGCTCCGGAGCTGGACAGCTCGGTAAGACCCGCAGCCGGCCCCCGGCATCATCAAGCCAGCTACCCAGCTCCGTTGCTGGACAGCTCGGTAAGACAATAGCCGCCACCGGCATCATAAGGCCAGCTCCGGAGCTGGACAGCTCGGTAAGACACTAGCCGGCCCCCGGCATCATCAGGCCAGCTGCCCAGCTCCGGAGCTGGACAGCACGGTAAGACACTAGCCGGCCCCCGGCATCATCAGGCCAGCTACCCAGCTCCGGAGCTGGACAGCTCGGTAAGACACTAGCCGCCCCCGGCATCATCAGGCCAGCTGCCCAGCTCCGCAGCTGGACAGCTCGGTAAGACCCGCAGCCGGCCCCCGGCATCATCAGGCCAGCTGCCCAGCTCCGGAGCTGGACAGCTCGGTAAGACACTAGCCGGCCCCCGGCATCATCAGGCCAGCTACCCAGCTCCGGAGCTGGACAGCTCGGTAAGACCCGCAGCCGGCCCCAGGCATCATCAGGCCAGCTGCCCAGCTCCGGAGCTGGACAGCT
>JAXIVJ010019741.1:0-17620 GCA_036785665.1 Chirona hameri | reverse complement strand
CGCCGGTCTGGGTCAGCGCGGCCAATCAGCGGCCTCCCCGCCCCCGGCTGATATGCCGCCGGCTGAGTGCCGCCGGCTGCGCGGGCACGAGCGCGCCCCACGGGCATACACCGGCTGCTGATTACGTGATATCGAGCACGGCATGTGACGGGGTTTAGATTGGAGGCCTAGACCTAGCCTTGAACGTAGACCTCACAAAGATCTGAAACCTAGACATGGGACCACATAACTCACTGTTCAGACTTTTTGGCCGCGCGAAGGGACTTCACCACCTCAGATATCAGATCTCAGACCTCAGATCAGGCACGTAGCCAAGGGGAGGGCGGCGGGGGCGGCCGCCCCCCCCCCCCACACCCCCTGGAGGCCAGGAGGGCCCTTTTCGGCGCGCGCAGCGCGCCGAAAAGGGCCGACGAGACCGCGCGAAGCGCGGTATCATAGGCTCTTTACTACACGAAGCGTGGTCTTTAGAGAGTTTAAGAGGACTTCAGAGGTCCTTTAGGGTCACCAGGGCCCTCTCTGAAAGACCAGAGGGCCCCTTGGACGTTCAAAAGAGCCCTGTGCATGTCAGAGGGGCCCTTGGCCAGACCGAAAGGGCCCCTGAGCGGGTCAGAGGCCCCCCTGAGCACGTCAAATGGTCCCTTAACCAGCACAGAGGGGCCCCTGGGCAGGTTGAGAGGCCCCTGAGTATGTTGACAGGGCGACAAAGCGGCCAGCGCAGTCCTTTGCCACTTCATAAGGGCCCCTAAGCAGGTTGGAGGGCCCCTGGAGCGCCCCTAGGCGGGTCAGAAGGACCCCTGAACATGCCGAATGAGCCCCTAGTCAGCACGGAGGGGCCCCAAGGCAGGTCGGAGGGCCCTCGGAGCATGTCGCAAGGCGACAAAGTAGCCAGCGCAGTCCCTTGCTAGGTCGGAAGGGCCCCTTAAAAGGTTAAAGGGCCCCTGGAGAGACCAGAGGACCCCTGGAAAGTTAAAAGGGCCCCTGCGCAGATCAGAGGGGCCCCTGACCAGACCGAAAGGACCCCTGGGTGGGTGAGAAGGGCCCCTGAACATGCCGAAGTGGCCCCTGGCCAGCACGGAGGGGCTCCAGGGCAGGTCGGAGGGCCCCTTGAGCATGTCGGCAGGGCGACAAAGCAGCCAGCGCAGACCGACCAGAAGAGTCGCTGGGCCGATCGGAGGTGCTCCTGGGCAAGTCAGAGGGGCCCCTGGCTAGGCCAAAAGGGTCCCTGGGCCGGTCTGAAGGCCCCTTGAACATGCCGGATGAGTTCCTAGCCAGACTGGAGGGGCCCCTGGGCAGGTCGGAGGGGCCCCTGAGCAGGGGCGGCGGATTGCGGGGCAGGGTACCCAAAATTCTCCCAGTCGAAAATCCTGGGGGGCAAAGGGTAGTTTTGCCCCTCCCCCACATATTTTAGCCTGCTCAATCTGGGAGCAACATGACCCTTCCCCTCCGCAGGATTTTCATTTGAGGGGGGGATTTTGGGTACCCTGCACCCCGCAATCCGCCGCCCCTGCCCCTGAGCATGTCGGCAGGGCGGCAAAGCAGCCAGTGCAGTCCCTGGCCAGGTCGGAAGGAACTCTGAGCAGGCCGAATGGGTCCCTTGACACACAAAAGAGGCTTCTTGGAAGGTCAGAGGAGTCTCTGGTGAGACCGGAAGGGTCAAAGCACGTATATATCCCAGATGAAGATTAAATACAAAGAGGACTTACTCCACAATACAAATATTAAAAGCGGAGCTTTCGGGTACATTGTAACACCCTTCGTCAGGGTGCTACAATATACCCGAAAGCTCCGCGTTTAATATTTGTATTGTGGAGTAAGTCCTCTTTGTATTTAATCTTCATCTGGGATATCTACGTGCTTTGACCCTTCCGGTCTCACCAGAGACTCCTCTGACCTTCCAAGAAGCCCCTTTTGTGTGCCAAGGGACCCATTCGGCCTGCTCAGAGGTCCTTCCGACCAGGGGCCCTCCAACCTGCTCAGGGGCCTTTATGAAGTGGCAAAGGACTGCGCTGGCCGCTTTGTCGCCCTTTCGACATACTCAGGGGCCCTTATGAAGTGGCAAAGGACTGCGCTGGCCACTTTGTCGCCCTTTCGACATACTCAGGGGCCTCTCAACCTGCCCAGGGGCCCCTCTGTGCTGGTTAGGGGCCCATTCGACGTGCTCAGGGGGCCCTCTGACCCACTCAGGGGCCCTTTCGGTCTGGCCAAGGGCCCCTCTGACATGCACAGGGCTCTTTTGAACGTCCAAGGGGCCCTCTGGTCTTTCAGAGAGGGCTCTGGTGACCCTAAAGGGCCTCTGAAGTCCTCTAAACTCTCTAAAGACCACGCTTCGTGTAGTAAAGAGCTTATGATACCGCGCTTCCCGCGGTCTCGTCGGCCCTTTTCGGCGCGCTGGGCGCGCCGAAAAGGGCCCTCGCGCGCCAAAAAGGACCCTCCTGGCCTCCAGGGGGGGGGGGGGGGGGGGGGGGGGGGCGGCCGCCCCCGCCGCCCTCCCCTTGGCTACGTGCCTGGAGTAAGCTCTCTTTGTATTATATATATCACCCACTCCACATCATGTCTTTTCGCTTCGCGGATCCCAGATGAGTCCCTGAACAGGTCGGAAGGGCGTAGCAAAGGTCAGAGGGGCTCCTAGACGATCTGAAGGGACCTTGGGCCTTTCAACAGTAAGAATACAGTTGTGCAGGGAATAACACTCAAAATTTTTCGCGCCGCTCCGCGGCGCAATTTAACTACAAATTCAATTATATGCAGGTTAGGAAAAAATCGGTCAGTTTCTCGGCGCATGTATGCGTTATGTTGCTACTTTCCTATATTATTGGGCAAAATAGTTTACTTTAGCACTTTTCCCCCACTTTTAAACGCACAAAATAGCAATTTTAGAGGTCCGCACCATACGCAATGCGACGCATTGATGAAAAGCAACCCAGGGCACAAAACTCAAAATTTTCGCGCCGCTCCGCGGCTCAATTTGTTTAAGAGTTCCAGGTATTGAGCTTAAAAAATATTCCAAGTTGGTATAGCTGATTCCAAATTCGTGTCGCTGGTTCCAAAGTTGATGTGGCAGTTTGCTAACTCCAGCTTCTAAACGTGGCCCATGGCCCATACCATACTGCATTTTCCAGCCTTGTAACGTGCCTTTTCATGCGTTTTTTTTTGGGGGGGGAGGGGGGGGGGCTTTCAACGCTCGGGAAGGGGCCCTTTCGAGGCGCCGTCCCTCCCTGGACGAAATCCTGGCTACGTGCCTGCCTCAGATATCAAACTTCAAAGCTCAGACTTCGAACCTCAAACCTCATGCCTCAGTCCTAGGTCCTCTGTCCCTGCTCCTCGTCACCATTCCACATTCTACTGTACTCAGTTTCCGTCTTCTGAGTTTGTCTTCAGCCCTCGCCGCTCCCATCCTCGCGTATCGCACCAGACACCAACTCATCTGACCTCTACCCAGGGCGGTACCTCCAGAGCACATCACAATAGATGAGCACCCAGGGGGCCACCCAGTAAAAACACAGATGAGGACCACCCAGTAAAAACTGTCCCGGCCGGCTTCACTGAGTAGTGGCGAATGGAAACTGTCTAATAGTGTCTACGATCGAGCACAATGGTCTCAGCCAATCATCTGCGTAGGTATTGCATTAGGTACGAAACTGCTATGCAGAAGCTTGCATTGCATGCTTTAGAAAAACAAACACTTTTGTATCTTGCATCCGAAGCTATGATACAAGTGTGGTTAAAACAAACAAAGCACAAACCGAAAATTGAGAAAACTGCCGCAGCAAACATGCTTAGATATCTACTAGTGCTAACCTGTCCGTTCCGCTGGGCGATCACATGGGTTAAGTGGTGGTGCAAGCCAGACGTAGGCAATTAGGGATTGATATCCCGTACTACCCGTGACACCTGTCGTACCTATAATACGTTTCTGTACCCGTCATACACCCGAGGTACCCGTCAAAAATCTACAGTGACCGACATACACCCGTAGTACCCGTCGTGCCCCTGTGGAACACGTGATAAACCCGTTATAACCGGAACTCACCCATTATACCCGTGGTACACCTATGACACCCGTTATACACACGTTAAATCCGTGAAAACACCACCCCGGCTTAGCGTATATGTTTACTGATATATGCCGTACCGTATGTCGATGACCTTCGTTTCGCAGTGATTCTGTGGTTGCTTCTCATTGGTTGTGACACTGTAGTGTTCGTGGTTGGATCTGTTTTTTTTTTGACTGGAGTGAAGCGATGTAAACCCCGTATCCGTAAACTTTTTACGGTAAAATATTTCTTAACACCTCCTTCTATGTTAGCTACAGCACAAACATTCGCCCAAAACTGCACAACCTACGACTGTCTAAAACTATCGTATCAAATGCGTCGGAAATGTACGAATTATATACCACTCGGTAGTATCCGTAAACTCGTTTGAAAACCTTAAAATCACGTGCATCACGTGCTGATATCAATGTGGTACTGCAATGTAGAATTACCGCTTTAATTATATAAATTCGTGGCGGATAGGCAGACAGACAGACATACAGACAGACAGACAGACGCCTATCAAATACTAATATAAATTTCAAGTTCTCAAATTCTGCCCCTCCTGGTGTTTTTTCACTTGCCGCTTCTAAACCGTTAGACCTAGGGTCCTGAAACTTTGTGACTTTTCCCAAAGTTAAATAGCGCGTGTTGTGTCAAAATTTTGAAAAAAATCAGTCCAGCAGAGGCGGTTCCAGGCTCCTGATTTTGGGAGGGTGTTACGAATGCGGTTTTGCGGCGCATACTTCCTTCGTGGTTTGCAGTGCAATAAATGCGTCAGAAACAGTTTCAATGCAATATGCATCATAGATAATGGGATTGTACATATTTTGGGGGCAGAGGCGCACTCAGGATAACAATATGGGAGGCGATACCCACCCTCAAATTAGCTCCAACTCCAAATTAGTAAGATGATAAAAGCGTTACGCGCATGGTGCCCCGTGTTTTTTTTTCCTAGATCCGCCTATGCGCAATATATCAAATTCAACAAATTACAGCATATAATGCCCACATGTGACGTTCATGTCGTCCCAAACAATCACGAACAGCACATATTGTTTCCAGAAAATCCCCCATTTTACATTCCCTGAATACGCCTATCATTTTTTTGTCTTTTGATATATTCAAGACCAGTACATTTGAAGCTCAAAAACGTTTGGAGCATGAAAATCGGTCGAGCCACATGTCCGCAATGATCTTTCAAAAAAAAAATCGGATTGTTTGCCCCCTGGCCCCCCATTTTTAAACAAAACAAAAATATTGGGGTCTTGTTGTAAGAGATCTTGTTGTAAGAGATCTTGTCTTGTGTAAAGCGATCTTGTCATGACGAATCGAATGGCGTTTTTCCCATCGAAATCGACCCAGCGGTTCTCGAGATCTCTGGTGTGGGGGGGGGGGCAGAATCTGGACCCCCGCAGGTTAACGTAATTCTGGCCGCCCGCAGGGAATAGGGTTAAAGGGAAATAATGACCTTTTGATTTTATTAGCAACAATTTCTTAGGCTCCCGTTATATTTTTAAAATTATTTCATTTAAATTTAAGAATTAAATAAAATTATTCCCAAATTCAAAGTTGTAAGTTTGGAAGAAATACAAAACAAGTACCTTGTGTACATCATGCAGGTCATTGACAAATTCGTCCTTCCCTACCATTGTTAACATCGAGTGCGGCATTTGTGGAGCCACTGTGACATTTCCGATCAAACTGAGCGCTGCTCGGACACCCGCTAGTAGCGCTTTCGTTCTCCATGGCAACCAGGCGTCAGCCAATCAAAAGCCAGAAAGGGAATACGTTCTGGCTTTTCATTGGCTCACGCCTGGTTGCCATGGAGAACGAAATCGCTACTAGCGTGCGTTCGAGCAGCGCTCTGATCCGTGAAGCAATCCGTGAAGCATCCGTGATGCATGACTGACTATCAGTATAAGTCATGAATAACAACAACATGCAAACTATACCAACTCGAATAAAATAAGAGCGGAATGAATTGAACCCCAGGCAAGCTAGTATTCGCAAAGCACTCGGCACTGCACCACAATGGCAAAAGGTGAGGGAAATGCATATTGGATACAATATTATTACGTCACAAGTTTCTGAAGTGTCAACTACTATGAAATACAGTGATAAAATACCTTTAATAATGATTAACAAGAAAATTCAAACTTAAAACAATCATTTGAATAAGTATTTAATTAGCTTTCAACTCGAAATAAGACATATTTTGCAATGCTACACAAGAATGGCACCAATGACGTCATTAACAAAGCCTGCTACGGGACTTGGGTATACTAATCAGGAACAACTCGCCAAGTGCGCCGAGATGGTTAAGTGCGCCGAGAAGCATGACAATGACTTTGTAAACAAATCGCCGACGCTAAATAGGTCGCCGTCGATGTGCATCGATGAGCTTCTGATTTAATTGCCAGTTTTGTGTTATTGTTCGTTAGTTTTTTTGGGAAAAATATTATTTTTCATGATAAAATAAAGCATAGTGTTATATACAGCCACAGACAAACTATACACAACTCCTAATGTTGAAAACAAATGAATCGAATTGCAAAAATTGAGGGTCGCAACCACTAACTATGACGCGTTGATGTGCATCGATGAGCTTCCGATTTTATTGCCACTTTTTCCAATCGCTGTTAGTTTTAGAAGATCGCCGGGCATATAATCACAACAAGCAGAACGCACAATATATTTTCCACTCCATTGCGTAAAAAAATAATACGGGAAAAGCCCGCAGTTTGATGAGGACCAAAAGTACTTGACAAAAGGTCAGAAATAGTGCAAGTACCGGTCGTTAAAAGTGTGGAACGCTTATCAACTTTAACTTGAAATATCTTTCGGTAGGAAAGTTCTCATGCAAAATGTGATGAATTTACAATATATTTTGATCTCGTCTGGCGATTTCAAGTGCTAACTCCATTTTAGTGGAAAAAGGTCATTATTTCCCTTTAAGGGACCATCGTTCCGCCTGAGGGGCCCTCGGTCGACCTTAGATGTCCCTCCTCCGGCCTGAGGGGGCCCCCAGTCAGTGAGAGGGGCCCATATTCAGCTTGGGAAGTCCTCGGTCGGCATGAGATGGCCCTCAGTCGGCTTGATGCCTGATGGGCCCTCAGTCGGCTTGAGGAATCCTCGGTTAGCCAGGAGAGCCCAAGACCTCAGTCGGTCTAAGAAGGCCCTCAGTCTTTCTGGAAGGCCCTCAGTCAGTTTGAAAGGGTCCTCGGTGGGCCTGCGGGACCCTGTGGCTTCCCGAGATGCCTTCCTGAGAGGCCGGCCTGAGGGGCCCTCATTCAACCTGAGAGGCTTTCGATCGGTCTGAGGGGCCCTCGCTCAGCCTGATATGTCCCTCGGTCGGCTTGATAGGACACTTGGTCAGCCTGGGGCCCTTAGTTGGCCTTAGCGGGCCCGGTCTGCCTGAGGAGTTCTCGGTCAGCTTGATAACTCTTGTTTGGCCCGAGGGTCCTACGTCGGCTTGACGGAACCCTCGATCGGCTTGGCTCGGTCGGCCTGCGAGTCCTCGCTCGACTTTAGGGGGCTCTCGGTCTGCTTGAGGGGGCCCTTGGTCGGCCTGAATGAGAGCTGTCGGCCTGAGGGTCTGAGGACCCGAGCGTATTTCGGTCTGAGGGCCCCTGGTCTGGTCTGAAACGTATTTTTAAGACTTGATCGTGCCCAATGCCTGGCTGAGATGGCCCTCTCAATTTAAATGGGCTCTATGTTGGCCTGGGAGGGCCTTTATTCCGTAAGACAGGACCCTCAGCGTCTTTGAGAGGACCATCGGTCGACCTGACAGAGCTTGCCGCCGGTCTGAGGGGCCTTGCTGGGTCCTCCAAGGTCTTCTAATTTTGGGAAAAATGGGCAATTGCCCTCCCCAAACGAAAAATTAAATCGGTATGCAAATGTATGTTTTTCCCCTCCCAAAAATCACGACTTGAAAATCTCTTTACTTTCTCCCGCTCAACAACTTCTAGCTGACCCGGTAAAGAACGCTAGATTCGCCACTACTCCGGGGGCCCCTTGTATTTCGGGGGCCCTGTCGCTGGTGGGCCCCTCCAGACTGGACCCACCAGACTCAACAAGAGATCTCCAGCCCTGGTTGCGACCCTCAATTTTTTTAAAAATTGCTTCATTTATTTTCAACATTAGGAGTTTTGTATAGTTTTGCCTCTGGCTGTATATTACACTATGCTTTATATTATCATGAAACAAATCATTTGCCCCAAAGATTAACAAACAATGCAAAAACTGGCAATTAAATCGGAAGCTCATCGATGCACATGGACGGCGACCTATTTAGTGTCGGCGATTTGTTTAGAAGTGCCCATTCAACAACGTTGAACAGATTGATACAAAAGCGCCAGATGTGTCGCTTTCCAATAGTGGAGGGAAAATACTGATCATGAACTCCTTACGAAGTATATGCACTTGCTTTTTAATTTTTCCAAACTTCCAACTTTGAATAAGGGAATAATTGTATTTAATTCATAAATTTAGATCACATGATTTTAATACCATAACGGCAGCCAAATAAATTGTTGCTAACAAAATTAAAAGGTCATTATTTCCCTTTAACCCGCGAGTTACTGGGGTATATTTCATAACGCGACTTACTGGGGGGGGGGGGGGAGGGGCTATTTTTTGCCCCCCTCTGATCTCCGGAACTACTGGACCGAATGTAAAAATTCAAACGGCATTCGATAGCCCTGGGAAATTTATCGAGGGAAACATAATATTGTTGGCCTCGAGGTCACCGATGACGTCACAGGTCAGGTCAAGTACAAAATGTTTGACCGTGTCCAAAGGTCTCGATGGATGGAATTGTCGCGCAAAATTGCGATATTAAACGCATAAGCTGTCGATAAATCGGTATGATTCGTGTGTCTGACACTTCTAAGTACCTTTCTAAGCTGTTTATGACCTTGGGTCAGTTCAAGGTCATCCGAGGTCACAAGGTCAAACTGCAGATTAGGGTCATTAGGCGTTGTAACACATGTTTATGGGTTTTTTTCGTCTAGAACGCGAAAAATGACATTAGAACATTGCTTGTTCCATATAAATAGAAGTAAAAAGCAAAAATGGAAATGCGTTTTTTATGCATAGTAATGCTGTGAGAAGTGGTCGAATTTGGTCATTTAAAGGTCATAACTCGGTCATTTTTAAAGATATCGACTTTAAATTTGGTACACATATTCACCGCATACGTTTCGATCACATATATTCCGGTTTTTGGATAATTCCGATTTTTTCTTTAAAATTTTGTAAGAACAAAAAAAATGAAATTTGGATTTCTCAAAATTTTGAAGAAAAAAATCCGAGATGGCAGTTTGATAGCCCGGTCTATTGTCAGTAATTTGATGTAAGACAATTGAGTTTATCTTAAACATCGTACCTTGGACAGCGTTTTCCGCAAACCATTATTTTGCAACAAAAACCGAAGAACATGACGTCACTCTGACGTCATTCCCGGTTGACCTATCATAACCTCATATTTTTTATTTTGCCAACATGTGTAGAATTGATGTGAGAGAAGGTACTGCAAGTTTGGTGACGATACCGGCGTTAGTTTAGGAGTTATTGCAAAATAACGGGAGGGGGGGGGGGCAAAAAATAGCCCCCCTCCCAGTAACTCGCGGGTTAAAGGGAAATAATGTCCTTTTGATCTATTGTTCTGCATTATATTATGCAACATGTATGCCGTATGGTATTATATTGATCGAGCCTCAATTAAACAAATTAAATCACAACTTTTTCTATTTCGATTTTTTTTTTGGGAAAAATAAACAAGTCATAATTATTTCGGAGTTCATGGTCGTTTTTTCCTTCACTATTTGGGAGCACGACATATCTGGCGCTTTTGTTTCAATCTGTTCAACGTTGAATATCTCCGTTGGATTACCTTTCAACAAATCGCATACACTAAATGCGTCGTCGTGGGGGGCCAAGTTAATCCGCCGAATGTATCACGGTTGTCTGAAATGTTTATTGATTGATCATGGGAAAACGGTTCAGATAAATATTGCATGTGTGTATTGTAATGTATTGAATACCTGTATGTTGAAAATGCATGGGAAACATCCATTTTTAAAAGGGAATAGTTTACCTTTAACATTGAGATTTTAATTGAAATAGTAGATTTGTAGAGCAGATCGAAAAATGGGTTGTGGTGAAATAATTACCTCGCTACGCTAAGTAATTTCGACAACAGGACTAGTGGGCCCCTTTTAGAAGACTCTGTTTCGAGTCCGCGAAACTTCACAACGGTTGTTTACGTCAGGTGGTGTCTCCGCTGCCCGTGCACCGGAGACACCACCTGACCGGGTGGATGCCACCGCGCCCCGTGCGAAGAGAGACCGTCCGACCCACCGCGGGAGACGCTCCCACGAGCGCAAGCGAGGTCCCAGACGTCGCCGGGGGATGTGGACCGGTGCTGCCGGTCCCCGAGAGCTCAAGCTGTGCGCCTTAAATGTTCAATCGCTAAAGCCGAAAACTGTTGAACTCCGTAATGAAATCGATCGCTTTGCTTACGATTTTGTTGTATTGTCCGAAACCTGGCTTAAACCCTGTACACCAAATCGGTTACTAGCATTCCCGGGCTATGCTATTAAGCGCTGTGATCGACCTTGGCCTCCACGAGGCTACGGAGGTGTGGCTGTCTTATATCGCGAGAAGTTCGAGCATAAGCCAATCAAGATCCCTGAGCGAGATAGCACCCTGTCAAAACTCGAATCACTTTGGAGTCTTTTCAAATGGGACAAAAATCGTGTCATCATAGCATCGCTGTACCGACCGCCGCGCCACACTGTAGCCGCCCTTCAGGCCGACTTTGATTCCTTAGAGTTACAATACCAGCACGTAGTAATGCAATACCCCGACTGCCCTATTGTTCTTGTCGGCGATCTAAACTGTGACCTGCTTGCGGTTACCGCTCCGTCTAAACAGTGTTTGCAGGAGTTTGTTTCCAAGTACTCGTTGAACCAATCGATCACCTCCGCGACTTTCACTTCAGGCTCTTTACTTGATGTGCTGATATCCAACCGTGTTTTAGGATCTGCAGATACCCGTTTCTGTCATTTTAGCCCTCATCGTTTTGTCCGTGCTGTTCTGAATGTGCCTCGCCCGCGTTTTAAGCCAAGTGTCATTACGTGTAGGTCCTTCAGACGGTTTGATCTCGTAGGTTTTGAAGATGCGCTTATGGCAACCGACTGGTCTCCTGTATTTTCTGCCGCAAATGTCGCTGATGCCTGGTCCGCCTTTCTCGAGGGAATGACCCCTATTGTCTCATGCTATGCACCAGTGAAGTCCTTTACTGTACGTAACCCGACCGCCCCTCCGATGTCCGACAGTACCCGTATTTTGATTATGCAGCGAGCCATAGCTCTGAGAGTGTATGGTCATGGCTCAGATCAGTACCGCTCAGCAAATCGCCTTGCTAGAGCTGCGTTCAGGGCTGACAAGCGCCGGTACGTGGGCGACCGCATTCTCGAGCAGGGGAGAGCTAGTTGCTGGAAATCCGCCCGAGACTTATTGGGTAGCAAGAGGTCGAATGCCCAGGTGTTACCATCTACCTCGCATGACGACATGAACGCATTTTTTGTTAATGTCGGTCCGACCGTGGCGGCCGAGCTGGAGGCGCAAGGTCCACCTCCCTCTCTCCCCACTGGTTTGCCGAGAGTGGGAGCTTGTTACTTTTCACTGCATCTAATCAGTATGAGTGCCCTACACCGCATCGTCTTTAGTATGCGGAACTCCCCGGCTCGTGGTGCTGACTGCCTCTGCATCCGTATCCTGAAGCTCGCCTTCAATTCCATCGGCCACGTCCTTCTCTTCCTCATCAACTCCTGCATCACGACCAACGACGTGCCTACCTCCTGGAAACACTCCCTTGTGTATCCAATCCATAAATCCGGCAATCCTTCTGATTCTTCCAACTTCCGCCCAATTTCAATACTTCCGGTCATAGCCAAAATAGTGGAGCGGGCGGTGCAACGCCAGCTCTACTATTACCTTTCATCCAACCATCTCCTTGCTCCTACCCAGCACGGTTTCCGCCCACGGCACTCTACGGAGACGGCGCTCACTTGTATCACTGACCACATGCTCTCGGCTGTCGACTCTGGTAAAATTGCTTTGCTTTGTTTGATTGACTTAAGCAAATGTTTTGACGTCATTCACCATGGAAAACTGTTAGTCAAACTTCAGGCTCTCGGCATAGACACTTTGTGGTTCCAAAATTACTTGCACGGTCACACTCAGAGTGTTAGCTTCCCTGGCTCTGATGGCAAGATTGTAACGTCCACTCCGCGTGATATAAATCAAGGAGTCTTTCAGGGCTCATCGCTCGGACCCATTCTCTTCAGCGCGTTTGCAAATGACTTGAGTCTTCATGCGGCTGATGCGATTGTGGTGCAATATGCCGATGATACTCAAGTCATGATTTCGGAACCAAAATCTTGTATGCCAGCGCTTATCGCCCGCATGGAGTCGGCTCTCGCTTCTCTTGGGGACTACTTTCATTGCAATGGGCTTAAAGTTAACGTAAGGAAGTTCGAACTCCTTACCATCGGATCACGACAAAATTTGCGCTCACTTCCTCAGTTTACTATCAAGTTCCGTGACACTTACCTGGTACCTCACTCAGAGGCACGCAACTTGGGTGTCATTTTTTATCAGCACCTCACCTGGGACGCTCATGTGTCAGCCCTCTGCCGTAAGCGCTGCAGTATCCTTGTCAGTCTATCCCATATCCGTCACTACCTCCCGTCACAAATACTTCCCGAAATCGTCACCGCCCTAGTGTTCTCTCACATTCGTTACTGTTTGGTCGTGTACGGAAACGGCTCTGCCAAAAACCTGCATCGCATTCAAAAACTCATCAACTTTGCAGCGCGAGTCGTTTCCGGAAAACGCAAGTTTGACCACATTTCGGAGGTGCGGGAAGCACTGGGGTGGCTCGATGCTCCCGACCTCTTCCTTTATCAAACCCTCTGTCTTCTCCACAAAGTCCGCAGCACCGCTGAGCCGGAGAAGTCTCGCCGGTCTATTTTCTCACAACTGTGAGAGACCGGCGCACTCTCGAACGACCCGACAGGACCACCACCTATCTCTTCCTCGGGTCAGGACAGATGCCGGAAAGAGGCGCTCTGCCTACCGCGCTGCGCGCAATATGAACGGTCTGCCACGCGACTTCGAGTGCATGTCTGCTGGCAAGTTCATGAGAGAGCTGAAGCGTAGCCTGGAGCCAGGGCGCCATACCTGACGTGACATGCGAGGTGCACTGAGTTTTATGCGTGTGTGGAAGTGTGAAAGTGCATGCTGATATGTTTTGTATTGTACCCTGTGTAACCTGCCAACATGACAAACAACTGTAAAAACCTCATTCGTGTGGATAGTTCATGCTGTAATACATACATACATACATACATACGTTACAAGCAGCCTGCGTATATATGTCTTAAAGGGATTATACGGGGTTTTCCCAGAATAATTGAGTTACATAGTACAACGTACTTATAAAGGTGGTAGAAGTCCCACGGTAGTCACATTTTTCTGGAAATTACCTCTTCTGCACGTAAGGACATTCCAAAGTGCGCGGTGATGCCACCGCGTATTTTCTGCAGGACCGGCTGAGGCAGAGCCAGTCATCTCTTTTATGCTAATAAAAACACCTCACTTATGGTATATTTCCGGTAAAATAAGCAATCGTAAAAAGAAAATAAACTTATTTTGTTCCAACGACAGCAGCAGTTACCTAGTTTTCCCATAATATTCTATATTTTGCATGAATTTTCATGGCAAAAAATTAATACGCCACCACCAAATTCTCAACGCTCTTGGCCAGAGATAAGAAAACCACAAACACACAAAACCTCAACGAACGGTGTGTAGTAATACAAAGTCCCGTCAGTTTTGAATTGCATAATAATTTTGTGATCCAGTGTAGGACTTGCAGATAATTCAAAACTCTAAAATTGATCTTAAGATAAAAGTGGTGGACAGTAGTGCCGATCAAGTACTCGTTATATGATACTTGTCTCGAAAAACGCCCAAGTTTTAACGCTGATAATTGCTGAAATATTGGACTAAATGAGCATTGAGGTCCCTGTTATATGTCTTAAAGGAAATAGTTCACCTTCAACATGGGTTTTGAACTGAAATAGCAGTTTTGTAGCCCGTGTTGAGAAATCCTTATCTGGAACTTTTCTTGGCTAAAAAGACTCCCCAGCCGAAGATATTTGACTTTTTGGCGAAGGAATACGGCGCATATATGATGTACCGTACCGTCTGAAAGTGCCAGCACTGCCATGGAGCATGCGCAGACCAATAACGCACACCATAAAAATCAATAATTTACAACCTTCTGTCCTGAATTAGCGCGATGTAGGACCATTTATAAAAAGAAAAAAAGAAACTGTATTAAAAAATATAATAAAATCGTGTTCTGAAAAAAAATCAGAAGGTGAACTATTTCCTTTAAACGTGTTTAAACCTCATACAACTGCAAAAGAGTGCATTTACTTTCAGGACGGAAACCCGTATAATCCCTTTAAGTCCGCCATGTGCAGTAGCTTCCATATCTAAGCTACCATATGCATGACGATGACGCCATACATTGCCATTTTTTTAGGACATGCAGAAGGCAAGAGAAACATGCCTATTTCTCGACGGATATCCATCTATCGTCCAAAGAAATGTCATATTCGTTTTTCAGCTCAAAATATATGAGTATAGCCAAATTTCAAGATTTTGTTTTCAAGGTGACCTATTCCCTTTAAAGGAAATAGTCCACCTTCAACATTAGTTTTAAACTGAGATAGCAGTTTTGTAGCCCGTGTTGAGAAATCCTTATCTGGAACTTGTATTGGCTGAAAAGACTCTCCAGCCGAAGATATTTGACTTTTTGGCGAAGGAATACGGCGCATATATGATATACCGTACCGTCTGAATTGTGCCAGCACTGCACAGAGAATGCGCAGACCAATAACGCACACGATACAATTAATAATTTACAACCTTCTGTCTTGATTTGGCGCGATGTAGGACCATTTTTAATAAGAAAAAAAGAAACTGTATTAAAAATATAATAAAATCGTGTTCTGAATTTTTCCCGAAGGTGAACTATTTCCTTTAATGAGTCGAGAACACTAAATAGGTCGCCGTCCGGGGCCAAACTAAACTGCCGATTTCAATGCTCTTTTTCAAATGCTTGTTGATTGTTCATAAACGTTTGGTACATATGGTACATATTCGCAAAAGATAGAGTGCAGGAAACATTCATTCATGAATCATGACAAATAGCAATGCGTAGTGAGGCTAAGTTTAGCTCAGACAGTGAATTCGTTACCTAGTACTTGCTGAGTACCGACTGTTATAAGCGTGGAACGCTTATCAACTTTAACTTGAAATAACTTCGGCTAGGGAATTTTTATGCAAAATGTGATCGGATTTACTTATAAGTTGAGTGCTTCTTCCCATTCCAAGTGTTAACTCCATTTTTGTGGAAAAAGATAATTATTTCCCTTTAACAATAATAGCAGTCACCTACAGCATGGAAGCAACATCCACCGGCAGTATACGTAAAGACACAGCCGGCGACAACACTATTCGTGAAATGTGCAGCTACCGATGTGAGCAGAAACCATTAGCCGTCAGCTGTAAATCAATCACCAGGCGCCGATATCTGTTTATGACTCAGTCAAGTGCTATCGCCCACAGCTTAATCTGCCGGTATAATCGGTCGGTAGAATAAAAACCAACATTCAAACGGGGCGGGACTGAGTCATCGATGACGTCATTAGTGACGTCACTCACTCCGTGGTCAGCTTGATGCAGGAGCGCTGTTCGGAAGCCGGCTCTCGCGAGAGCGCTCACTGACGTCACACAGGACAGTGTCGTCATAATGAGTGACGTCAGCTCGCGACCGCTGAACACCCGCAAGCAAACCCGCTAGCAAGCTGTGCTAGCGCTCTTTTTCAATCGCAGGAATGCTCGAGCACGTGCCGTCACGTAAGGGGGCACGCATACATGGAAATATGCGCGTGACGTCACCGTTTTCTCGCTCCTGATTGGTGAATCGCACGTTGCTAGGCAACCTGCGAGCCCACTAGCACTGGCTAACGTGAGAGCAGAGCGCTGTTCGGCGACCGGCTCTCGCGAGAGCGCTCACCGACGTCACACAGGGCAGTGTCGTCATAATGAGTGACGTCGGCTCGCGGCCGCCGAACACCGGCGAGCAAACCCGTTAGCAAGCCATGCTAGCGCTCTTTTTCAATCGCTGGAATGCCGCTCGCGCGCGAGCACGTGACGTCACGTAAGGGGGCACGCGTACATGAAACTGTGCGCGTATCGTCATCGTTTGCTCGCTCCTGATTGGTCAATCGCACGTTGCTAGGCAACCTGCGAGCCCACTAGCACTGGCTAGCGTGAGAGCCGGCAGCCGAACAGGGCTCCGGCCGCCGAACAGCGCTCAGGATACAGCGGTCAGTCAGCAGTGGCTGCTGAGGGGGAGGGGCGGGGCGGGGGGCGGTTCCGGATCACGACCAGCTCCGGATATCGAGCCCCTGTGCTGCCCACAGTTCCCCGCCACTGGTGTCGGTTTACAGTGTGCTCCAGTCATGACACTGTATGTACCGTTCACTGTGTGTAACCGCTGCGGCACGCGGACGTATGGTGTTTGAAACAGGAACGTAGGAACGTCACGAAAAGTGTGTGTGTGTGTGGGGGCAGTGAAACTGTGATCTAGTTTTGAAAGTACCCCAACCCCCCTATGGAAGATTTCTTTGCAGATTTGGGCTGTTCTCGTCTTGGCGAACCTTTTGCCATCAAACACTTTTCTCACCCAGCAAAAATAAAGATTTTAGCCCCCAAAAAATGGCCGCAAAGTGAGGGGCCATGGCCCCCGGCCCTCCTGTTCCTACGCCTATGGTTTGAAAGCTGCATATCATGTGGTGAAAATACGACTCTCAGCTTCAGTGAGCTTTCATACCGAGCTCGACTGCTCACATGGTAATGCAGACAGAGATTGCTAATAAATTAAATTTGGTGCTTCCTGGAAAACGGCTAGTTACTATAGATACTATACTATGGTCTAATTCTGATAATTGTGATGATCGATGGTGATAAACTTTAAATTTAAAGTTTTCGATCTTAGTATATATTTAATAATTATACTGAGGTAGGTAAATGCACCTTGACATAACGCCAGTAATCACATTTAATGAAACAATAATCAACGATGAACAAATGCTTCAAATTTAGATAAGATCAAAAGTAAATATAATTAAATTTAACTCGGCGTATTTCCTTTCCAATGCCTTGGAATAACAGCATCACCACATTCAATCACTCATTATGAGCAAGGAAGGATCCAGCCAGCCGTTTTTTTGAGGGGGGGGGGGACAAACCATTTTTAGCGGACCTTACCTACCCCCAATTTCGAATTTCTTCCCGGATTTGGGCCACTTTATTTTGCAACTACACTATTTTTAGTTAGCTTTTCGACCTTTTGGAATAACGGAAAAGGAAAGATCGTCAGCTTGCAGTTTGTATTGTTCCGACATTGCCTTACACTGAGCAAAACTATGTCAATT